>CAUYSK010011549.1:0-66585 GCA_963575035.1 Avahi laniger | reverse complement strand
GAGTGCTGTGGCATCAGCCTAGCTCACAGCAACCTCAAACTCCTGGGCTCAAGCGATCCTCCTGCCTCAGCCTCCCAAGTAGCTGGGACTACAGGCATGTGCCACCATGCCCGGCTAATTTTTTGTATATATATTTAGTTGTCCAATTAATTTCTTTCTAATTTTAGTAGAGACGGGGTCTTACTCTTGCTCAGGCTGGTTTCAAACTCCTGAGCTCAAACAATCCGCCTGCTTCAGCCTCCCAGAGAGCTAGGATTACAGGCGTGAGCCACCACACCCGGCCTGCCATTGTGTTCTTTCCCCATCTTTACACTGACTTTCAGGTATTCTTTGTGTTCTAGGGATACAACTGTTGTATACATTTTGTCATAAATGTTGAAATATTTTTCCAAAATTATTTCTTCTTTGCTTTTTAATTTTGTTTTTTAGTGTATAAGAGTTTTATATAGACAAACAATTTATCTTTTTATTTTGATTTCATTTATCATATTTTATTTATTTATTTATTATCCTTTAGAGGCACGGTCTCACTCTGTCACCCAAGCTGGAATGCTTGATCATGGTGGCATGGTCATCACACATTGCAGCCTTGAACACCTGGGCTCAAACAATCCTCCTGCTTCAGCTTCCTGATTAGCTGGGACTACAGGTGTGTGCCACCACACCTGGCTAATTTTTTTATTTTTTGTAGAGACAGGGTCTCACTATGTTGCCCAGACTGGTCTTGAATTCCTGGCCTCAAGTGATCTTCTGGCTTCAGCCTCCCAAAGAGCTGAAATTATAAACATATGCCACCACACCCAGCCTCATTTTTAAGATTTAAAATTCTTTCCCACCCAGAGATTTGATAAGCATTAAATTATTTTTCTTCTAGTATTTTAGGACTTTATTACTTAAATTTTCTAAAATTTTCAACTCTGATCTATTTGGAATTTATTTTGATCCCACCATAATCTGTAACAATAGAAATAACAGCAGCATATAACATTTTTAAAATATGTGTTATGTAGATATAAAGCTAGAGGTGGATTCTGTGAATGTCAAAGGATATTTCCCCCATTAAATATACAGCACATGCTCCATGAGAACACATGAAATTGTTTTTTTCTTTAACTATGGGGTTTTATGATAAACCTTTTTTTTTTAACAAGTGGAAATTTTATTGCAAAATGGTATTTAACTCATAATGGGTTTTTTTATTCCAATTTGAATTGTTAGTAACAGCTAAAACTAAATGAGGTTTAAACATCCCACCTCAGAAATTCAATGTTAATTAAAAAAAAAAAAGTCTTGAGATTTTGTGGATAGCTAACTTTGCTTCATATCATATAATTGTTTGCATCACTTTCTTAATTGTTATAGACCACGTCCATAACCAATGGTCATGTTTTTCTCCACCTGTCATCTTTTCTTTTGTTAGAAAATGATTTTGTTTGATAATCATGTGGTTGTAGGAGCTTAAGAAATTAAAAATCATCAGCAAATATTAGGGAGATATAATTTTCAGCCCGACACGATCCTGGCACTTGAACATTCTTGAAATACCACAGAATCTGGATTAAAAACAAAATTATTTTATCTATACCATCTGTTTTCATTCACAAAGGCCTGTGACACCGCTGATGTGTTTATTCTCTGGTCTATTCATATTTCCTCTAATATATTTCATTTATGACATTGGTATCCTATTCATTAACTAAAATGATATAATAGAACAAAAACTCTCTTTAAAAGAAGGGTGTTTCAACTACTGCACCTGCCAAATTTTGCTTGTAGCTAAGAGGAGATGATATATTTGTGAAGGGTTTTTCTCATTTTTCTGAAACATCAAGGTTAAATACAAATATTTCAAATTCTACAAACTACGTATTCACCCTTACTTCCTCTACTTAATGATCATGAAAAGAGAGCCAACTTAGGAGTTTTTTTTTTTTTAGAATCTGAATTGTTCTTCACATTAGATTAAGAAAGACAGAGTCAAAGAATTATTTGCCTGTTTCATGAGTCTCTTCAAAATTTACCCGATATCTGAAATCTATTGGATACTTTATATAAGGTTGTGACAACAGTTTTTTATTATAGAAAGAACAAGGCAAGAAATATATTGGGAAATATTAGAGAAAAAATTCTGTATATTGGAAAAAGAAGGCTTTGGACCATGGTTCAAAGGAATTGGAGAGGAGATTTTACTTTTGAAGGATTCAGCTTCTGTTTATCTAGAATCATGAAACCTTAAAAGGTTTACCCAAAATGTTCTTGATTACCAGGATGAAAAGTAGAGAAAGAAAAGATTTCTAATGAAAATGAACCCCAAACCATGCCATTATGTCCTAATCTAATTTTCAGAAGTATGCCCACCAAGGAGACAATGCATTATTTGGGGCAAGTCGCCCCAACACTTCAGCCTGGCCTGTAGGCCTCTAGGCACTGACCAAGGCTTCCTACAACTAAAACTTCAAAGACAGCCCCAAGTAGAAAATCGTGCAGTTGAAAATTTAGAAGTGAGCCATTCTGGAAGATTCTTCCTCTTATCATTTCTTACTAAGAGTCAAAGCATGATTGTATATCATTGCACAGCCAGGACCAATCAAGGGTAAAAAATTCCCCCAACTGAGCATTTTCAGATAAGGAATTCTAGCTAAGATCCACAATGAAACGTAAGTATTATCATCTGCCATTGAATCATCCTAGTGTTCTTTGGGTTGGTACTCAGATTAGTGAAAGTCATTTTTTGGCTTAGTCCATTCAGGCTGCTATGACACAATACCATAAATTGGGTAGTTTATAAACAACAGAAATTTGTTTCTCTTTGTTATAGAGGCTGAGAAGTCTAAGATCAAGGCACCCCATTAAAGTCATTGTCTGGGGAGGGCCTGCTTTTTGTTTCACAGATGGCACCTTCTTATTGTATCCTAATATGGTAGAAGGGGTGACCACGCTCCCTCAAGCCTCTTGTAGAAGGACACTAATCCCATTTTAATTAATTACCTCCTTTGAGACTTAATTATCTGCCAAAAGCTCCACCTCCAAATACCATCAGCTTGTGGGTTAGGATTTCAGCATATAAATTCAGTGGTGGAGGAGGGGCACAAACCCACAGACCATAGCATATTTTACCTTTTAGCACCTATAAAAATCAGGACAGCTAGGTGTACTAGCTCACCCCTATAATCCTAATGGGAGGTTCACTTGAGGCTAGGAGTTCAAAAGCAGCCTGGGCAACATAACGAGACCCCATCCCTACAAAGAGTTTTTTTAAAAATTAGGTGCAGTGACACACACCTATAGTCACAGCTCCTCTGGAGGCTAAGGCAGGAGGATTGCTTGAGCCAGGAGTTCAAGGCTACAGTGGAGCTATGATCACACCACTGCATTCCAGCCTAGGTGACAGCAAGACCCTGTCTGAAAAAAAGAAAAAAAAAAAATCAGAAGGACATACTCTTTCAAATATAAATAATGATGCACAATTTTGAAATTCAGACATGTTTCAGTAAAATAAGGATAGTCAAGTAGACTCACCATAAAGAATATGACATTTGAGATTTTCAAAAGTTAACTTTGAAATATATAAATGGGGGATCTTTTCTCATTAGTCCAAATGAGAATGGTCATTTTAGAACTGACTAAAAAGGAAATTCCATTAAACTTGAAAGAACTCAAATTATAAGCAATGGTTTTAAAACAATTGTGTTTTAATTTTAACTGTATGTTATTTTATGTGTGTTAGTCATAGTACAGAATAATTGAGGTGATTATAATTTTAAGCTCTTGGTTTTGAAATTTTTGAGCTTCTCTAAGATTTCTAATTCTGCTTCTTATATGAGCATATTTTGAGGTGAGCATTGCAGTTCTCAAACTCCGGCTGATAAATATAATTCATGTATTTTTCATGAATCAAAATATATATTTGTATTCAAATATACATGAATTTATAAGAAATCATCACACTAGGTAAGTGAAGATCTGGTTTTTGGCAGAGTTTAAAGTCGAGAACTCTAGGGCAGTTTGACTGCCCGTGTGGTGGAGTAAGTGCTTAAGATTAATCTTCTCACATATAATAACTAAAATGCTACAAAAAATAACTACCGGAAATTCTCTGAGGAGTGAACAAAAGCAAGCTGATTTTTTAGGGAAGTCAAAATTTAGAAGATGAGACAGGCAATAGGTGAGTTTTCCATTTTTAGACTTTAGCCTGAGGATACAGTGTGGTATGGGAAAGCTGAAGCTTTTCTAGGAAACTCAGGTCTCCTGTGGCCCGAGAAACTAGAGGACAGTGTCTAGGTCAGCCATCGCTGCTAGAAAATGAGGGAGTCGGTGGGTATTCCTAGAAAGGAGAAAACCAGAAAAGCAGAACTCCAGATTTCTTATGTAAACTTCGCCCAGGTCTCTGGCTGACTCCTAAATTAAAATCATGCACAGGGCAGACTCAAAGCACCTTGCAGCTCAATAACAAAAACTACATTGAAATTGGATCTCCTATCCCCCTAAATTGAGACAGACTCTGCAGTTTGACTCTGCCTAAGTTTATCAACACTCTGTGGAGGAACATGACAGAACTCAGAGTTTCAAAACAAAAGAATTACAATGTCAAGAATATAATCTGAAATTATTCAACAAATGAAGAATAAGGAAACATGACCCATTTTCAAAGGAAAAGGGCATCACCCAAATGAGTCAGATGTCGGAATTATCAGACAAGGACTTAAGGCAACTTTTGTAAATTTGCTCAATAAGGTCAAAAAAATAAAAAGATAGGAAATACTAGAAGAGAAATAGAAAACATAAAAAAGAACCAAGTATAAATATTGGAACTTAAAAGTAAAATATTTGAAAAAGATTCACTGACCAGACTTAATAACGTAGCAGAGATGACAGAGCTGAAGCTAAGCCAATAGAAATTTCCAATTTTAAGAAAAGACTGAAAGAAATGAACAGTTCTAGGTAGTCTTTAGTCAAAAATCCTGCAATATGTGTAACTGGAGTTCCAAAAGAAGAGGAGAGGGGAAAAGATTGCCATTTATAAGAAGAACAAACTCTAGAAATTCTAAAACTTCCATTAATTATTGGTTGATATAAAAGAAATGTGTTTAAACTGAATCATAAGGACCGTTGTAGAGTGTCAGTGCATATACTGCAGACTTTTCGAGGCATAATAAAGTGATGTTTGAATAATTTTACATTTTTCTTATATTTATGAAAATGCTTGCACTTTTAATGAAAACAAATTCATTCCTTTTCAATGTAATAGTTTCATATTTTATTTTATTTGAAACAACTGGATTTAGTAATAAGGTTATGTTACCAATGCCCAGAGGGGTGGAGAAAATGGTTTTTCCATCTATCTCATACATAATGTAGACACTAAGTCACATATCTGGGGGCAAAAATGGGAGAGACAATTTTGCGTAACACATTTGTTATCTGATTACAGTGTAACATCTGTTATCCAATTTCATGTTTTTTTGAATTTCCTATTCCAGTTAGTTAAAAGGCCTCTCCCTTCCTTTCTAGTGATAGATAAAATCATATATATGATTGCATATTCTTACAGTTCTGATGTAAACTCTGGTGCTGTGGCTATGGAGAAAGCAGTCCTGTGAGTCAGGCTCTAAGTCAGTCAAAGGTGTCTCCTTATTCCACCACCGGCTGGAGATGAACGGAGTCGTCCATTTTAGGCACACTGCCTTCTTCTCCTTTCCTCCCTTTCCAACATGATCCTATTTTAAGTGTTTTTATCAGTTTAAATGTTTTGTCAGACAGAGTATTTAGCATTTCTGGAGTTACGTGTTATCACCTAGAAGTGGGGAGACATCTCACTGTAGGCAGGAAATGACTCCTCTACAGCCTGCAGATTAAAAGGAGGTTAGGAAAGAAAAATGGAGAAAACATTTTGTAGTTCACTCTGTAAGGCCTCTCTCAGTCTCTTTCTCATTGAGATTTAAAGATTTGTTTACAAGATGATAGGCTAGTTTTTTCTTTAATGTTTTCTAAAGTTATTATTGTTACACAATTAGAAATGGTAACAAATGAGAAAATATCTAAGAGCATACTGTTTTCCATCCCTCCATATCCAATACCATGTCCTAGGGAAAACTTTTTTAACAGTCTGTTTTTAGTTCTCTGGTTTCCGCTACAATTTTAGGTAAAATGCTCTTTTCTCTTTCCTGATTTATTTCATTTATGACACCATCCATTGACTTCCCAGTTTGAACAGTGACAGTTTTCTTCATTTGTATTATAACTCTTTGCCTTTTCCTAATGTAGATATTTATTTTATTTCAAATTTTTTGGCTTTTTGATTTTTTTAAATTTTAAATAATTGTTACATCTCTTTGCATCCCCTTTTGACAGAATGTCTTCAAGCTCCATTTTATATTAATAATATAAGAATACAAATTCTCTTTCTCTTTTCTCTACCTTTTATCCTCCCTTTATTGTTGCTTGTATCACTGCAATTTCTACTTTTACATTGTCAGTATTACTAATATTTGTCTTCTGTCTTGCAACCACAATTGTCGTTGACCAGAGGATGACTCTAAACTTTGAAAACCAACACATAGCACTTACCTTATCAGACTATGTAAATATTGTTCGATGCTGGTCTAAATAGTATGTTAGATTTTGTGTCCTTCTGTAACTGATGCAATATAAAATCACGTGGGCCAGTCTAAGGAGTGTTTCTAGCATCAAGGTCAATTAAACAAACTTTTTTTTTTTTTTGAGACAGAGTCTTGCTCTGTTGCTCAGGCTAGAGTGCTGTGACATCAGCCTAGCTCACAGCAACCTCAAACTCCTGGGCTCAAGTGATCCTCCTGCCTTAGCCTCCTCAGTAACTGAGACTACAGGTGTGTGCCACCACGCCCGGCTAATTTTTTTTCTCTATTTTTTAGTAGAGATGGGGTATCACTCTTGCTCAGGCTGGTCTCGAAATCCTGACCTCTAGCAATCCTACCTTGGCCTCCCAGAGTGCTAGGATTACAGGTGTGAGTCACCATGCCCGGCCAGAACAGACTTTTTTATACTCAATACATATTATTAAATTCATGCCACATTACAGTTTTTTTTTTATTATCTAAATAGACCACAGTTCACTTGTACATTTCAAAATTATTTTCCTGGAGTTTCTAATTGCCATTTTTCTTTAATTGCATTATTTGCTTTTATAATATCCCCTTCCCCTTACACAGACACCTCTAAATTGTACTTTTAATTATATTGTCTTCTTTTCTTTTATGGAGACTTCTCTCGGAGGCTTCAGTCTTTCTTTGTTAATCTGGACTGATTACTCTTTAGGTATGCTTTGATGCAGTTATCTTGGGATGTCATACATTACTTTCCTGGGATCCACTATCTCTTGGATTCTAGGACTTCCTTTTTCTTGATTTATTACCTTATTTTGCTTGAGTATATCCTTAATTTTTTGATTAAAAAAGTATATAATAAGTAAATACTCTGAGATCTGACATGTCTGAGTATGTTTATTCTGCCTTCACAGAAATTGATGGTTGATGGGTATAGAATTCTAGGTTAAACTATATTCATTTTCATCAAGCATCCCTTGTGAAAAGTCTGATGCCATTCTAATCCTCATTCATTTTAGGTGGCTTGTTTTAGTCTCTCTGAAATCTTATAGGATTTCTTCCTGATTACTGGTGTTTTGAAATGTTACAATCACATATCTGATAGATTCTTTTTGCCAGTCAGTGGCTCTTTCAATCCTAAGACTCTTTTTTTCTTCAGTTTTACAAAATTTTCTTCTACATATTTCTTTGATAAATTCTTCCTCTTATTTTTCTGTTTTCTCTTTCTTGGACTGCTTTTACTCTCATGTTGGACTTTATGTTTTAGCTCTAAGTGTCTCTTATTTTTGCTTTCCTATTTCAGTCTCTGAGTTTTTCTTCTATTTATTGGAAATTTTTTTTTTATTTCAGAGTATTATAGGGGTATAAACACTATGGTTACATAAATTGCCTTTGCATCGCCCGAATTAGAGCCACAAGCGTGCCATCCCCCAGACAGCATGCACCGCATCCATTAGGTGTGGATTTACCCATTCCCTCCTCCCCCCACACCTGCCCAACACGCTATGAATGTTACTTCCCATATGTGCACATTAGTGTTGATCAGTTAGTACCAATTTAATGGTGAGTACATGTGGTGTTCGTTTTTCCATTGTTGTGATACTTCACTTAGAAGAATGGGCTCCAGCTCCATCCAGGATAATACAATAGGTAGTTCATCATTTTTTTTATGGCTGAGTAGTACTCCATGGTATAATATGAAAATTTTCTTGATTTAATTTTTAGTATTTCTATTAAACTTTATGTCTATCTCTAAAAGTTTCTATATTCTTGTTCTCAGAAGAGAACTGTTCCTGTTTTGTAGCATACTTTTCTGGTTTTATGCCTACAATACATTTGTATCTCTCATATTACACTAGAGTTTTTGTTTGGTTTAGCTCAGTTTTGTCATTGTTGTTGTGTGACTGAAAATTTGGAACTTGCTCCTGAGACCAAATCAATGAGAATGAAGAGTGAGGACAAGTGGTTTGAGGAAAAGGAAAGAGAAGTTTATTAATTTGTGAATAAATGAGGAGGGCGACAGACTAGCTTCTCAAAAGACCCTATCCTGCCTTTAAGCAGAAATACAGGGCTTTTTAAAGGGGAGTTTTCAGAGGTTAGGCTTGGGTCTTTGTGCCCAGTGTCACAAGTTGTGGCTTTGGGCTATTGTTGTCTGACTGTGTTGGTGGTTTTGGTTGACCTCCAGTGAAGAGGATCTCGTGACCTCTGTATGATTCTGTTGAGCCATCTCCTGTGGTTAAAGATACTAGAAAACAAAGAATATTTTTCTGTCCCTTATTAACTGGCCTTGGGCAGAAATGCAGGTTTTAATTCCCAAAAAGGGTGGGGGTTTTAAAGAGACAAGTTGTAAAACATTTTGCCCCTTCTCAGACTTTTACCTCTGTGACAGTTGTTTTTACAGTCTCCCTGTTTCTTGTTTTGTTTTATTCCTTTGTGGTCAGTTTTCCAGTTTATTTTGGTCGGTCATTCTCTATAATGTTACAGATTCTTTTCACATGCTACAGATTCTTGGTGTTCTATTCGGACTTCAGAGAAAAGGAGGGGTAGCTGATTGAGGTTTTCTCTGTTATTAATATAGAACTCTTTTCCAGCTGTGTTTCTTTCCTGCGAAGGAATTCTGTAAGAAAACTCTTGGAGGAGCATGAATGGGATTCACTTTAGAGTCAGCTCATGGGAAGCTAGCTTTCAGGCTATAGCCCCCCAAGTATCAGAATGAGTTTAGTCTATTCTTTTAACATACTGTATACTTTTCTTCTTCAGTCTAAGTGCCAGACACTTGCCTTAAGAATGCCAGCTGCTATATTTGCCTCCTTATAAATCTTTGATTATCCCTGTTTTGTAGCCTTACTTCTCAGTCAAACTTTCTGACTCTGAGGCCAGAACTCTCTCCCTTTGCAGTTCCTTGCAACGTTTTCTAGACACTGACTTCTTTGCCAATTTCATTGTTGAACTTGCCTTCACCTGTTTCCCAGATATTTATTGGAATCTCTCATCTGTTTGTGGTCCCCAACATCCCCCATCCTGTGCCTGACCTCTGCTGCCTTTTCTGGTATAGTTATGCCTTGATTGCACTTTTATATTTTTATTTCAATGGAATTTCATGAGCAATAGAAGGCAAACACATATTTCTGCCATTTTGAATCTCTCCAAATTGGTTTTAGAAAAGCTACCAGCTCAGTTTCCATGCTGAACTTTAGGAAATTTTAGATTATTTCCATTGTATAGTTTTCTCTTTTTATTTGGTATCTCCTCAGATAGACTGAAAACTCTACACGAGCTGTATTTGTATATTCTATTTCATTTGTTTCTTCTACAGAGCCAGAGGCTCAACTCTAAGGAGTTTCAAAATGTCAAATATAAATGCTAATGTTTAAAGTGGACCCCTTCTCTCCAACTTAACTCTTCAATTTTACCCTCTCTTCTTGTTCTTTACCTCTGCTTGCCTTGGTCTCTGTTTCTTGCCTAATCATCTTTCTCCTAGGACTGCTTCTTCACCCTGTCCTCTTCCCAATCCCTTCTCAATCTGTAGAGTTAATGCAGCTCTTTCCTCTGGGCTTTGCTTTCCCATACACCTCATGTTCACAGTTATGTGAGCTGTTTCTAGACATTTCACTACACCAAACCTATTTCTCCTTCATATCTCTGCTACACATTGAGTTTTCCCAAGAAAACGCTTTGAATAGTTTTAACAATTTTCAGCTCATGGGCAATTTAGCTTTATTCCTACCACCATTCCCTCTTCTCCCCATACTATTTTGAAATAAACCCCAGACATCACATTGTTTCCTTCACAGATATTTTAGTGTGTGTCTCAATAAGGGCTCTTTCAAAAATATAACCACGATACTATTAGCATACCTAAAATTACTTAATATCATTACATATACAATAAGTATTCAAATTTCAAATTGTTTCGTAATTGCCATTAATACTTTTTATTTTGTTTGATTGAATGAGGATTCAAGTAAGGTCTAAAAATTGTTCTTGGTTGACATCCTTTTAAAAAGTTTCTTTTAATCTTATAAACTGGCACCAGGAACTGGTTTCATGGAAGACAATTTTTCCACAGACTGGGGTAGGGGGTATGAGGGGGCATGGTTTTGGGATGATTCAAGTGCATTACATTTATTATGCAATCAAACCTCTCTGCTAATGATGATCTGTATTTGCAAGCTGCTCCCAGTGCAAGCATCACCACCTCAGCTCCACCTCAGATCATCAGGCATTAGATTCTCATAAGGAGCACGCCACCTAGATCCCTCGCATGTGCAGTTTACAGTAGGGTTCATACTCCAATGAGAATCTAATGCTGTTGCTGATCTGTCTGACAGGAGGCAGAGCTTATGCAGTGATGTGAGCAAAGGGGAGTGGCTGTAAATACAGATGAAGCTTTGCTCTCTTGGTTACCAGCTGCTCACCTCCTGCTGTGTGGCCCAGTTCCTAACAGACCAGTTCCAATACAGACTGGTACAGGTCCTTCCTGGGGGGGTTGAGTGCAGGTATAAGCTACCCCTCTATCTCTCTCTTTTCTTTTTGTTGCAATTTAATTGTTGAAGAATCTGGATTGTTTTGTAGATTTCCCACAATCTGGATTTTACTAATTATATACCTGCAATGTCCTTTAATATGTTCCATGGAGTTTATCATTTTAACTCCTGGGACTTTGTTATTATTCAGCTATTTGACATAATTCCTAACATTTCTCATTAAATATGTGATTTCAGCGCGGTGGCCAGTTAGTTCAGTTGGTTAAAGCATGGTGCTAATAAATATGTGATTTCAAACCTCTTGGAACCTCTTTTTATAAAGAATTAGGAACTAGAATTTGATAATTTGTTTGAGACTTTGTGTAGATGTGTTTAATCCAGTCTGATCCAGTTAGTTGTTTGTGGCTTTGTAATAGGAAAACCAGTTAAATAGTAGTTTCCCTGAGGAACTAGATGCTTAGACTTACTGGCAAACATGAAATGTACTTTTTGCAAGGAGACCCCAGTGGACAATTGCTACAGACCTCTGAACTGTGATAAAATTTTGCATTCAGATGAGAATCACTTTACATTTTCAAGTTTCTGACCCTTAATAAATCAATGAATGAGAACTAGGCTTACTGAAGGTGGGATCAGAGCCTGATGTATTTGGATATATTAAATATATTAGACATATAAAATTTCACGTTTCTAGCATACTGATTCTGAAATGGTATGAATAGAACAGCTGTCCTTTTGCTATAATGGTTGTAGCTGTTTCATGCTTCTTTGACTTCTGGTTATTTTTGTGCAGCAGCTTCCATCGATGGAGTCCATTCTTGGCCTCGCCTAGTCATTCGTCTTGGGCGATGTACTGTGTTGTACATAGGTGTTACTGTATTAATCAATCAAGGATTTTCTTCCTGTTTACTTGTTTTTTTGCCAGAGATAAACTTGGAAAGATTAGAACCTTCAGGGTGAAATGTCAAACCAGAAATTTCCTTTTATAATCTATTCTGCTTATTTTCCTCCTGGTTTTAGGAGCTGGGAATCCCAAGTGCAAAATTGCGATTGTTTTGGGAAGAACTAAAAATATTTCTGTCTCCAGGTAATAAAACAATTCTTTTTTTTTTTTCTTGTTTCCTTCTTTCATTCTTTCCTTCCTTCCTTCCTTCCTTCCTTCCTTTCTTTTTTTCTTTCTTTCTTTCTCTTTTTGTTTTTGAAACAAGGTCTTGCTCTGTCACTCAGGCTGGCATGCAGTGGCATCATCATAGCTCACAGCAGCCTCAAACTCCTAGACTCAAGTGATCCTCCTGCCTTATTCTTCCAAGTAGCCAGAACTACAGGCATGTGCCACCATTCCTGGCTAGTTTTTTTTTGATTTTTTACAGAGATGGGGTCTATCTATATTGCCCAGGCTGGTCTCTAACTCCTGGCCTTAAGCAATCTTCCCACCTTGGCCTCCCAAAATGTTAGGATTACAGATGTGAGCCACCATGCCTAGCCTATAAAACAATTCTGATTGAGAAATCTATATAGGAATAAGAGTCAATCTTTCTCCCTAACTTCTTAATTTACTTAACATACACTATTTGGGCTCACAAATCATAGTAATATAAAATATGTTGTGAGATTAAATGTCACATGTTTGTATTTCACAAGTATTTTGCCAAAAGATGTATTAGGAAAACATTAGGGAGTGTTGTTGTACATTCTTCACTGTGGAATTTCCAGCATTAGAAAGTGTTGCTAAATCATCAGAGTTGTTTGGATCAGATTGTTAGACATAAAATGTTTCAGTACTGCCTGTAATAATGAAGTAATTAGATAGTTAGATCAATGCAATAATCTCATAATGTTTCATTTTGTATATCAGTTCCCAGTTATCATTGTTGAGCAATGAGAAACCTCAAACAACTTCACTTATTTTCAAATCATTTTTTTGTTCCAAATCACAGCCTGCATCAGACTGTGCGTGATGTATGTCTTTTACGTAGTTTCCATTCCAGCCCTCATTTCTTGTATGATTGCATGATAACAACAACAACAACAAAGAGATGATTGGGATTGAGACTTTGCCTGAATCTGTTTTATTTTTCTGCTAAGCAACTAGCTTTTCCTAACACTATTTTTTTTTTTTTTGACTAGACACAAACAACACAGCATGGTTCTTGTTCCTATCAACACACCTGGAGTAGAAATAATAAGGCCTCTGTCAGTTTTTGGCTATCTAGGTAAGTACTCAATAAATATGCCCATGCATTAACAAGCAAGAAGACTAGAATATGCAGTAACATTGAAGGGAATAGATAGCATTTTAATATATGAGATGAATTCTTAGAAATCTCCTTGCTTCTGACAACAGTCTTAATATAAATGCCAGTGGAGTTCAGAATGGAACAAATAAAAAGAGCTAGTGCAGCATTCTACCTCATTTCATTTACTTTTCAGGAAAGGGCAGATTGTATTTAAGGAACAGCAACTCTGCCAGTCTTCTCTCTGTCATCCATGATAATGAATTAATGAAATAGATATAGATAAATTAAATCTAGGTAATCTACAATGAAATTTATTTTTATCTCCAAGTTTAGCTTTTTTATTCAGTCAACCTATAAGAACTGCTAATAAGCAATGAGTTTTGACTTATTTGAGTACAGACTTTTCCTTTCTTCTGCCCTTGAGTAGAATTTCTAAGAAGCAAGGATTCTTTTCTTTCCTGCCACCCACCCTAGGCACATGTCTATTGTGTCCATGCTACTCAGGTCATCCACTCAGCAAGTATTTATTGAGCACTGAGTACTACTAGGTGCTTGGAATGCATTAGTGAACACAACAGACCAAGACCGTTGCCTTCGCGGAGGTTACATGCTGGTAAAGGAGACAAGGAATAACTGTGGACATGTAAAGGAGTAAATTACATAGCATGTCAGGTGGTAAATGCTTTGAAAAAGTTGATTGAACTTCAGGTTCTGTGGTGCCTCTGGCTTTCTCTATATCATTGAATATAGAATACGTTCTATGAATACGTTCAAGTGGCAGATAATAAGACTTACAATTTCATAGAACATTTGACCTCTTTACCTTCTGTAAGGTGCAGCTCTAAGATGTACCCACACATTAAGCTTAGGTGGCAAGATAGGATGAACAAGCTCACTGGAGCAAATTGCACAAGAGAAATTGTTGGGTTGCAGATCTATGGCCTGAAAGACCAAAAATGGATTTATAATATTGTTCAGCTGCAAATAGCATCCACTGCACAGCCTACCTTTGCATTTTCAGTATGAAAAATTCACTAGCATGTTTCCAATGCCCTATGTCTAAGGCCAAAAGAAACAGTGTGGAGAAGGTTGATTATTAATGTCTATTCTGACAGGAAAAGGGTGTAGAGTCAGCATGAGATTATCTCTAGAATTTGGCGAGGAGAAGGGTGATACAAAGATGAAAGTGTGAATGTATTCCCAGGCTCAGTGATTAAAACGTCAGCAGTTTCAAGAGGCAGACACAGGGCAGAACAAGTATGGACTGAAAGTAAACCTACCTGAAGGTCCAGTCTCGGCATAGTCACTAACACTGAACTTGCTCTGTCCCTTCAGGCGGTCCCTGTGCATATTCAGGCATTAGTTTCCATGACAAAAATAAGAAATTCAACTTACACTACTCACTTTCAATTTTTGAAACATTAAAACTTTTTTTTTCCAAGCAAAATTTTCTTTTCCCATGCAAAATTTTTTTGCAATTTGGAATCCCATATATAAATTATTTCAAGGCAGAAGCAATAATAAAATAATAATAAAATAGTCTGGATGGGGCTGTGGAGCCCAGTCTTTCCTTTTCATAGCTCTACAACTTCAGAGAATGAATTAGAAACCCTCTGGATCAAATGATTTCTAAAATCTCTCTATCTTGAACAGTGGATAAGTTTTCTAGGCTACTAGATGTTATGGGTTCTGGGCTGAGGTCTACCTAGGAATGTTCTTGACAAAGGGGTCTTTTAAATCCTACTTTCTTTGAGTAATTATACTTTGGCAGATTAATTACATGTGACTCTTTTGGTCAACTCAGATTGCTCTTTAAAATTTTTTTTCTATTTTATAGATAATTTTCATGGAGGACATTTTGAGATCCATTTTAATCAAGTACGAGTTCCTGCCACCAATTTAATACTAGGTGAGATAAATTTGTACAAATGATTCGCCAGTATTGTATATTAATATTTTTAGGTCTAAATCTGGAAAAGATATGCAGTCTACCTTAATTTAGATACCCTCCTTTCTCGTTTACTGCATTTATCAAGGACAGGTTTTCCATTTTGTGGATTTTCCTATACGGAATAATAATGTTTTATTTAAGTGTTGGATGTGGCTTTGTATATTACATCAATTGAAAACATGACTAAATATATAAATTATGCAATTCAGAGCAACACGCTTTTTCCTAAAACAGGATCTGTAGGCCTCTACTTGTTTTAAGAAAACCTCAGTACTTTCTGAATTCAAGTCTTATATAGAAGTTAGAAGCATAAATAACTCTGAACACTGTATGCCTGGAATGACTCTATCCTCTTGCTTGTTAGAATTCTATGCAACCTTCAAAGAACCTCTCAAAATACTACCTCTCAGGAATGCTTTTGTTTCTCACCCCATCCACACAACAAGCCACTACTAACACCTGCCCGGCCCTGAAGTTACAAGACAAACAGAAAATCTCTTCCTCCTCTTCCGTTCTTTGTTTCTTTCTATAGCCCTATCCTTGCCCCCTCTTCTGGATTTTAACTCTCGATGTTGGGACTGTGTCTTATCCACCTTTGTAACTATTGCGCTAATAAAGTAGCTCAAGAGACAGTTCTTACATTTGATTGAAATATTTAATGATGGTGGTTTTTAAAACAGGAACCAAAATTCCCATAAATGCATAAAGAAGCTCATTATAGAACTGACTTTTTTCTCACCAGAATGCCATTTTTCTTGAAGGCAGCTCATTTTCCCAGGATTTGTGTGAATAACACAAGGAAGGGCTGGACCATTTTCATGTTTCCCTTTCTCACAGGTGAAGGTAGGGGATTTGAAATTGCCCAAGGCCGCCTCGGACCTGGCAGAATCCACCACTGTATGAGAACGGTCGGTTTGGCAGAACGTGCTTTGCAGATCATGTGTGAACGGGCATCACAAAGGGTAGCCTTTAAGAAGAAACTGTATGCACATGTAAGGTTGATTACTTATTTGAATTTTGTATAGCTCAGTGTACTAACCTTGAACAAAGCCACTACGTAGTTGTGGTGGTTCCTCTACATGAACAACTGATTCTTTTCCATAAACCATATTTATGTCTGTATTTAAATATAGTCTGATGAGAGGTATTTATCTTCATGAAAGATTAAATAACTTCTAAAGCGCTTCAACACCTCAGCACACGAGAGTGTGGACAATTCCTTCAGCTTTTTCAGATCTCATTCTCCAGAAAACTTGGTACCTTAGAGCTCTCTCTGTGGACATGAAGAGGCTGTCAGAAGGAAGAGGGATTTGCCTTGTCTTTTAGTTTCCTAGAAGGAATTAGAACAGATAGTGTAAAAATATAGGAAAACAGCCCAAAATACAGGGAAAGGAGGAATATTCTGTTGGAGAGATTTAAAAATGGAATAGACTGCCTTGGGAGGAATTGAGTTCCCTATCACTGGAGAAATCCAAGTAGACATGGGGCCATGGTGGGATGTTCATGATTTTTTGAATTTTCATCTATAAATTATATACTGCTGAGTCTGTTGTTTACAAAGCACTGTAAACATAGTTACATGTGGGCTATATAATCAAAATTAGGAAATAAGGATTGAGAGAAAAAACAAGGTATCATTTCAGACTTCCTTGGAAAGCCTTTTACAGTGAAGAGGGATATTCAAATCATCCGCCTTCTAAATTTTAAGAAGTCAAGAAAGGCTGGGCAGAGCAGGATCGCTCGAGCCCAGGAGTTTGAGGCTGCTGTGAGTTATGATGAAGCCACTTGCACTCTAGCCCTGGCAACAGAGCGAAATCCTGTCTCAAAGAAAAAACCAACAAAAAGAATAAGCGTAAGAAAGGATAATAAAGAAGCAATTTAGACATAAAAAAAAAAAAGAAAGAAAAAAAGAAAGGCTGGGCAAAGGGGCTCACACATGTAGTCACAGCTCTTTGGGAAGCGAAGGCAGGAGGAGCACTTGAGGCCAGGAATTTGAGACCACCCTGGGTGACATAGCAAGACTCTATTTCTACAAAAAAAATTTAAAATAGCTGGATGTGGTGGCATGGGCCTGTAGTCCCAGCTATGCAGGAAACTGAGGCAGGAGGATCATTTGACCCAGGAGTTCAAGGCTGCCGTGAGCTATGATGATGCCACTACACTCCAGCCTGGGTGACAGAGTGAGACCCTGTTTCAAATAAATAAATGAATGAGTGAATTAAAGAATGAAGACGAGAAGAATTATTATTAAATATTTAATATTTATAATTGCTAACATGTTAGTGTGAGGTCAAACTTGTGATAGAATTGTGTTTGTGTTTGTTGGACATGTATATTTTAGTACATTGGTCTCCTTGTAAACTACATTTATGACCACCTTATAAAATTTTGCGGTTTTTTTGTTGTTGAGACAGAGTCTCACTCTGTTGCCTGGCCTAGAGCGCCATGGCGTCAAGCCTAGCTCACAGCAACCTCAAACTCCTGGGCTCCAGTGATCCTTCTGCCTCAGCCTCCCGAGTAGCTGGAACTACAGGCATGCGCCACCATGGCCAGCTAATTTTTTCTATATATTTTTAGTTGTCCAGCTAATTTCTTTCTATTTTTTTAGTAGAGATGAGATCTTGCTCTTACTCAGGCTGGTCTCGAACTCCTGAGCTCAAATGATCCACCCGCCTCGGCCTCCCAGAGTGCTAGGATTACAGACGTGAGCCACCACGCCCGGCCCCTGCAGTGTATTTTTTACCTCAAATTCTTATATGCTATGTTTGCTTTTTGTGAAGTAGTATTTGGCATATGTATGATTTATTCATATCATTGTTTTTATGAAACAATACAGCCTGCTCTCTGACACCACACCTGGGACTAATTTGTGGGGATCCTCTTTAGTGTATGGTGAGGGCAAGGGTTCTGCTGTTGGATGGGAAGAGGTGAGATAGTGTGACCTTCTGGGGCCATGGATACAGCTCCTGCCATTCCTGAAGAGGGACTGAAGAGTTGCTCATGGCACCGACCGTTACTTTTCTCCTCGTCTCTATTCAAGCTTGTCATGCAAACCCTGGAGCAGGGTGCTGGGAGGACACAGTACGGTGAGCAGACGGGCATCTTGAATGCACAAAAACACACTGCCTGGGTGCTGCTTTCGTGACTGGTATTTTAATACTATGCTAGAGAAACATTTCCCTCCTGCCTTTCAATGTGTCATGCAGAGCAAGCCTGGGCTTTTTAAAAACATGTCTTTCTTCACTAGAAACTTCTCACATCTGGCACAAATGAAATCATCTGGCAGAAGCAAAAAGAGATGTATGAGCATGTCATAAACAAGAATGTGGGCCAGCTATTTTTTTTTCTTCAAATTTGTAAAAGGAATATTCCATTTCCCTGAATTTGGAGACTCCTTCCAGCTGCATTCTAAATTTTTCCAGGCTCTAAAGCAAAAAGTTCTCAATCAAAGTTCTGGCTTAGTAAATAAATCTGGCGGTTCCCTAGAACACTTAGTTTCTACCCATTCAATGCTTTTCAGCAAATCTAGCAATGTGTGGAGACCCAGCTGAGAACACGTCCTTTATTCTAAAGCTGCTAAATAAATGCATTTTGATTCTGTTCATGAAGTTATACCCAATTTTACAGCCACCAAAAAATATTCATTGATTGCTGGCATCTTGTTCGAAATTGTTAATTCAGAGCCATGTTTTAACCTTTAGGGCAGAGTCGTCCAATAGAAATATACCGTGAGCCACAATGTAATTTTAAATTTTCTGGTAACAACATTTAAAAAAAGTAAAAAGAAACAGATCAAATTAATTTGAATGTATTTCATTTAATCTAGTACGTCTAAAATGTTATCATTTCAACATGAAATCAATATAAAAATATTACTAATGAATATGTTTTACATTCTTTTATTATTCAAAATCGGTATATTTTACACTTGTAGTACAACTCAGTTCAGCTTACGCATATTTCAAATGCCCAACAGCCACATGTGGTTAGTGGCTGTCATGTTGAATATAACTGCTCTAGAGAAACTCTAATCAAATATCCCCTGTTGAAGAGCAAAGATGACCAAGCATAAAAATGGCTGTGGAAGGTTAATGTGGCTTGAATCAAAGCACTGTGATTGTCTACTGGTCTGACTCATCTTAACAAAAATTATTCTCCATGTAAACACCAATTATATGTTTAGAATTTGGAATCAAAATACCCATTACAGTCAACCAGAAGCATTTAGTATGTCCCCCGGATTTCAATGCTGAATTCTGAATGTTTGGTTACTTGTGGGATTTATGGTGGGTTTGGTTTCCGTACATATTCTTCTGTTTACCTCTTCTCTTTTCTTCCGAGTTCTGACAAATAGGGAAAACTCAGAGAGCGTTCTCTAAGCTAAAAGAGAAGCAAGTACCAATTTGTTTTCATTAAACTTTTTATTTCGAGGTAATTGTAGAGTCACATATAAATTTAAGAAATAACAGATCTCTTGTACCCTCTACCCAGTTTCCCCCAATGGTAACATCTAGCAAAACAGTAGCACAATATCAGAACCAGGATGTTGTCATTGATACAGTCGAATAACATTTCCATCCCCACAGGGATCCTTCATGTAGCCTTTTATACCCACACCCACTTTGCTCTCACCCCACTTCCTCATTAACTTCCTCTGGCAGCCACTAATGTGTTCTTCATTTTATAATTTTGTCATTCCAAGAATGGAATCTTACAGTATGCAAACTTTTAGGATTGGCTTTTTCCCTCAGTTTAATTCTTTAGAGATTCATCAGGTTGTGTGTATCCTTAGTTGGTTCCTTTCCATTGTCATGTGGTATTCCTTGATATGGATGAACTACAGTTTGTTTAACTATTTACCTGTTGAGGGACATCTGGGTTGTTCCCAGTTTTGGGCTATTACAAATAAAGCTGCAATAAACAAACATTTTGTGTAGGTTTTTGTGTGAACGTAAGTTTTCATTTCTCTGAGAGAAATGCCCAAGAATATAATTACTAGGTCATATGGTAGTTGCATATTTAGTTTTTTAAGAAACCACCAAACTCTTTTCTACTTTTCATTCCCATCAGCTATGTATCAGTGATCTAGTCTTTCCACATCCCTTCCAGAATTTGGTGGTGTCACTATTTTTTTATTTTAGCCATTCTGGTATGTTTGTGGTGATATTGTATTGTGGCTTTAATTTATGTTACCCTAATGACAAATTATGTTGAACATCTTTTTTTATGCTTATTTGCTGCTCTTCAGTTCATGTCTTTTGTCTATGTTCTGTTTACCGTTGAATTCTGTGAGTTCTTTATATATTGTAGATACTACCCTTTGTCAGCTATGTGGTTTGCAAATATTTTCTCCCACTCTGTAGCTTGTCTTTTCATCCTCTTAACAGAGTCTTTCACAGAACAAAAGTATTTAATTTTAATGAACTCTAATTTGTCAGTTTTTTTGTATAGATCATGCTAGTAGTATCAAGTCTAAGAGCACTTTGCTCAGTCCTATATCCAGACTTTCTTCTATAATTTATAGCTAAAAGTTTTACATTTTACATTTGAATCTGCAATACATTTCAACTTAATTTTTTATATAAGGTATGAGACTTAGATCAAGGTTTTTTTTTTTGTGTGTGTGTGTGTGTGTTTTGGTTGTTGTTATTGTTGTTTGCCTATGTATATACAATTGCTTCAGCAACATTTGTTGAAAAGGCTATCTTTCCTCCATTAAATTGCTTTCGTGCCCTTCTCAAAAATCAGTCAGGCATATTTGTGTGGGTATTTTTCTGGATTTTCTGTCCTAGTTATCTATGTGTGTGCCTTTGTGCCAACACCACAATCTTGATTACTGTAGTTGTATAATTAGTCTTAAATAAGCTTGACTGATTCCTCTGCTTTAGTCTTTTCTTTCAAAAGTTTTTCAGCTATTCTAGTTCCTTTGCCTCCTCATATAATTTTTAAAATAATCTTGGCTATATCTGCAAAAATATCTTACTGGGCTTTTGATAGGAATTGTGTTAAACTTATATGTCAGTTTTGAAGGAATTGATATATATTGATAACAATTAGAGTTTCCTATTCCATGAACATGGTATGTCTCTCCATTTATTTATTTAGCTTTTCTTGGTTTCTTTCATCATCTGTGTGTAGCTTTCAACATACAAGTCTTATATATAAGTATTTCAGTTTTTTGAGCAATTATAAATGGTTTTATGTTTTTAATTTCAGCGTCCATGTGTCCATTATGAGTATATAGAAATATAATTGATTTTGTGTTTATCTTATATCCTGTGTTAGTTTTTGTGTTTATCTTGTGTACTGTGACCTTGTTGAACTTATTAGTTCCAAGATTTTTTTGTAAATAATGTCATCTGCAAATAAGGGACAGTTTTATTGCCTGCTTTCTAATATGTATGCCTTTGATTTCCTTTCCTTGCCTCATTGCACTAGCTAGAACTTCCAACACCACGTTGAATAAGAGTGATGAGAGCTGACATCCTTACCTTGTTCCTGATATTAGGGGAACATTAATTATGTTAGTGATAGGTTTATTGTAAATGTTCTTTATCAAATTGAGTTTCTTTTGACAACTAGTGTTCTGAGTTTTTATCCTGAATGAGCAATGAATTTAGACAGATGATTTTTCTGCATTAATTTTTAAGACCATGTAATTTTTCGTCTTTATTATTATTGTAGAGTACATTGATTCTACTTTATCTGATCATTTCTAAATGGTGAACAAACTTTGCATCATTGGACTAATCCCACTTTGTCATCGTATATAATTCTTTATATATATTGCTGAATAAGGATTTTTGCATATGTATTCATGAGGGATATTGGTCTCTAGTTTTGTTTTGTCTTATTGTTTTACTGTCTTTATTTGGTTTGGTATCAAGGTAACACTAGCTTTACAAGATAACCTTGAAAGTGCTCCACTTCTTTACTTTCTGGAAGAGATTATCTAGTATTGGCATTAATTCTTCTTTAAACATTTGGTGGAGTACTCCAGTGAGATTTAGGGGGAGGGGGTGTTAAATTTTAAATTCAATTTCCTTAATAGTTCTGGGGCTCTTCACTTTAGCTATTTTATATTGGATGAGTTGTGGTAGTTTGTGTTTTTGAGGGGGTGGTCTATTTTGTCTAAGTCTGTCAACTTTATGTGTTTAGAGTTGTTCACTGTATTAGTCTATTGATGTCTGCAGGGTCTGCAGTCATATCGACATGTTTCATTCCTGATATTAGTAATTTATGTCTCCTTTTTCTTTGTCAGTCTTGCTAGAGGTCTGTCAATTGTACTGATTTTTAAAAGAATAAATTAATGTATAAAATTATACAATATAATAATTGATATGTTAGGTCTTAACATTAACAAGATCTTTGTTTCATTAATTTTCACTATTTTTTTGTTTTCAATTTTATTTACTTCTGCTCTTTATTATTTCCTTGTGCTTTATTTGGGTTTATTTTATTCTTCTTGTTTTAGGTTCTTGAGGTGTGTGGGGAGCACAGATTATTGATTTGAGACTTTTCCTCTTATCTAATGTAAGCATTTAGTGCTGTAAATTTCCCTCTCAGCACTTCTTTACCTGTGTCCCACAAATTTAGAAATGTTGTATTTTCATGTTCATTCAGGTCCATGCATTTCTTAATTTCCCTTGAGACTCCTCTTTGATTCATGGATTATTTAGAAATATGTCACTTAATTTCCAAGTGATTTGGAAATTTTCCTATTTTCTTTTTGTTATTTATTTCTAATTTAATCTCATTGTGGTCACTGAACAAACTCTGTATTATTTTAATTCTTTTCAATTTGTTGAGGTTTGTTTTATGGCCCAGGATAAAGAGAAGACAATGAGTGTGATGACTTTTATGATGATCCACTTCCAATTAATGAATAGTGAATATATTTTCTCTTCCTTATGATTTTTTAATAGCATTTTCTTTAGCTTACTTTATTATAAGAATACAGTATGTATAACAAACAACATATGTGTTAATCAACTTTTAATGTTACTGGTAAGACTTCCAGTCAACAGTAGGCTGTTAGTAGTTAAGATTTGGGGGAATCAAAAGTTTTACTTAGACTTTTGACTGTGTGGGACATCGGTACCCCTAACTCCCACGTTGTTCAAGGATCAACTGCAGTAAGAAAATAAACAACCCAGTTAAAAAATGGGCAAAAGACATGAAAAGACATGTCACCAAAGAGGATATAGAGATGGCAAATAAGCACCTCAAAAGGGAATCAACATCATTAGCCATTAGGGAAATGCAAATTAAAACCCTGATAAGATATCTCTGCACACTGTTAAAATGACTAAATAAAATAGTACTGACAACACCAAGTGCTAAAAGTTTGGGGAGCAACTGGAACTCTCATACATTCCTGGTAGGAATGCACAACACACAGCCACTCAGGAAAACTGTTTGACAGCTTCATATAAACATTTGCCACTGACCCAACAATTCCACTCCTGGTGTCTGCTTTAAAAAATGAAAATGTATGTCCATACCGCAACCTATATACAAATGTTTACAGAAGCTCTATTAATAATTAAAAACTGGGAACAACACAAATGTCCTTCAACAAGTAAATGGATAAACAAACTGTGATATATCCCTGCAATGGAACACTACTCAGCAATAAAAAAGAAAGAATAATTTACACATGGAACAATTTGGATGCAACTCAAAGGCATTACACTGAGTGAAAGACGCCAGTCTTAAAAGAATATATGCTATATTGCTGGGTGGCGCACACCTATCGTTCCAGCTGCCTGAGAGACTGAGATGGGAGGACACTTGAGCCCAGGAGTTTGAGTCTAGCCTGGGCAACAAGCAAGACTCCATCTCTAAAAAAAAAAAAAAAAAAAAACCAAAATAATACGTGCTGTATGATTCCACTTATATGACATTCTGGAAAAGGCAAAACTTTGGTGATGGCCAAACCTGTCAATGGTTGCCAAAAGTTAGCAATGAGAGAAGGGTGTGACTAAAAAAGGGCAGCACCAGAGAGTTTTTTGGGGATATGGAACAGCCACTGATTGTGCCCTGATTGTGGTTATAACAACGTATACATGTGTTAAAATTCATAGAACCAAATAGAATGATCACTTTTAATAAATATCAGTAACAACACAACGAGGGATCATCCCCACACTGAAACTGAGCTGAGCCTTACCTAGTTTGTCGATAAGCAGCTCCACTGCCATGCATTTAGCCGAGTTTCGATGGGAGCATACGATTGGCATTCAGGAGGGCCAGCAAGGAGTGCTTTGGCAACAAGACAGTTGCTCATACCAGCCATCTCGACCTTTGACGTTAAGATGTCCAAAATAAATGATTTTCCTGAGCAAATAAAATTCCTTCCTAAAGTCTTCTAATTTTAACTGTAACATTCCACAGGTATGTGGCTAGGGTGATATATATCAAATGAATTAACTCTTCCATTTTTAAAAATATGTCTAGTAAGGCTTGTGAACAATCCTTAGCCTAGAGAGTGTGTTCACTAAACAGGCTGTGTTACGTGTGGATATCAGATGTGCCTCAGCTCCTCCTTCCTTTTGCTGCCTGTTGCTCCCCTGCAGGAGGTTGTGGCTCACTGGATTGCTGAAAGCCGCATTGCCATTGAGGAGATCCGCTTGTTGACCCTGAAAGCCGCCCACAGCATAGACACTCTGGACAGTGCTGGCGCTAAGAAGGAGGTGAGACCGCCCCCCACCCCGGACCACCAATTGCTGAGCCTCCTCCAGTTCTCCCACCCATCGGGCATTTCACTTTTCATGGTACCTTGATGGCACTCAGAATATTGGAAGCCCCATGTGATTTTGGCTTAAAGATTATAAATGTCCGTCACTTGCTAGTTTTCCTTTCAGTAGGCTGCTATAGGGAATGATTTTCAGGATGCAGAATAGCTTCAGCATTCTTGAGATACAGCAACAAAGAGCAGGGAAATCTTAGGCTTTATACAGACCTGGAATTAGTTGTACCCACTATGCTACTTACTGCTAGCCTCGTGCCCATGGGCAAAGTACCTAACCTTTCCGCCTATGGCCTAGGGTTCTTGTGAAGAGTAACCAAGATGATGTATATAGAATGCTCAGCATGACGCTGCCACATAGCGAATGTTTCATAAAAGGTACCTTTTGTCCCCTGCCCTCTTAGGTTTCTGGCTTATATGGAATAAGGACAGAACTGTTTAATTCTAAAAACCTATAAAATTGCTAAAAGAAAACTGATTGCGGAGTATAGACCCTTGAACTTTTTTTATGATCCTATGGTGATAAGTGTGATTTATCAGCTGCCTGACATTCTCTTGGAAATGAGGCAAGTTACAAATAAATAAATAACGTGTTTGAAAAAAATGTCTCTTTCCAGAGGATCTGTATTGACTGAAATATGGCCATTAACTGCATTACAGCAGGATCTCTTTGTTGGCTTTCATCAAAGATCCTGTTTTAGTAGTGACTTGGGCGTGGGAAAATTTTTGTTTGGTTTTATAAAGAAAATCCAGATTATATCAAATTCTGCTACATTATGTGTAGTCTAAGAAACAAGCATTCTTTTCATATCTTGCTTATGTAGATTGCAATGATCAAAGTGGCTGCCCCACGGGCCGTCTGCAAAATTATAGACCGGGCCATCCAGGTGTGTGGAGGAGCTGGCGTTTCCCAGGATTATCCTCTGGCTAATATGTGAGTAGATGTCATTTAAGAACCATCTATATTTGGTAGGCAGGCTCAGTGACTAATGCCTATAATCCTAGCACTTCGGGAGGCCTAAGTGGTAGGATCACTTGAGGCCAGGAGTTCAAGACTAGCCTGAGCAAGAACAAGACCTCATCTCTACAAACAATGGGAAAATTAACCAGGTATAGTGGAGGCGCTTCTAGTCCCAGCTACGCAGGGGGCTGAGGCAGGAAGATCACTTGAGCCCAGGAGTTTGAGGTTGCAGTGAGCTATGATGATGCCACTGTACTCTAGCCTGGGTGACAGAGCAAGACCTTGTCTCAGAGAAAGAGGGAAAAAAAAAAAAAAAAAGAACCATCTACATTTGATAGGCTTAGAGTTAAAAAAATCTATAGATAAAAGATACTACCTTACTTTAAAGTGTAACTGAAGGCTAAAGGAAGTGTTAGAGGTACTTTAATATAGAGTTCAGCACCAAGAATAGTTGCTCTTACGATTGTAATCATCACTTCAGTCTATTATGTTAACTTTCACGCTGAGGGGACCCACTGAGGGTTCCGGGCTATAGATGCGGCATGGGCTTCTGCTCTGAATCAGAAGGGAGGGAGTGGTGCAGAGACAGCCAAAGAGGACCCAGAGCCAGGCTGTGTGCACTTAGGGCAGTTTACTACCCACACAGGGAGGCTGCAGCTGAATTCACAGCAGTACATACCAGTGACTATATTATGTCCAGCTTCCGATTACTGGGGGGCAAGAAGGAACATTCTCCACTCCCCAGCCTTCCATCTCCATGCATATTCTAGTGTCATCTTGTGTATCATACTGGAGATAGTCTCATGCCTCATCAATTTTTAATCTTAAGAAAGAACTAAATATATAGTATCAAACCATTCACTGGCTGTAGCTTACCTAAGAGATCTCTAAATTCTAGAAACTTCTGGTAACCTGTGACAAACCAAGAACAAGATTAACCCCACTGTACTTTGCCATTTAAGTTTCCCAAGTTGGAACTTTAAAATAGCATTTTGTCCAGGTGCAATGGCTCACGCCAGTAATCCTAGCACTCTGGGAAGGCGAGGTGGGAGTATTGCTTGAGCTCAGGAGTAAGAGAAGAGTCTGAGCAAGAGTGAGACCCTGCCTCTACTAAAAATAGAAAAAATTAGCTGGGCATGGGGGAATGCACCTGTAGTCCCAGCTACTTGGGAGGCTGAGGCAGGAGGATCGCTTGAGCCCAGAAGTTTGAGGTTGCTGTGAGCTAGCCTGACACTGTGGCACTCTAGCCTGGCAACACAGCAAGACTCTGTCTCAAAAAACATAAATATATATATATAAAAATAGATAGATAGATAGTATTTCAGTAGCCCCTTGGCTTATTTTTCTTGTACTCTTTCTCCTACTTTGAGAGGATTTCATGAATTAATATAGTCTTGGCTTAGAATCAGAGTGACTGATATTATCATGTTCCTCTTTGATAGCTCCCACGATCCCTGCTCTTCTTTTGTTTTTTCAGGTATGCCCTCACTAGAACTTTGCGCTTAGCAGATGGGCCTGATGAAGTCCACCTCTCAGCCATCGCAAAGATGGAACTGCGGGACCAAGCCAGAGGGCTGGCAGCCAAGATGTGAGGAGAGTGACACCACCACGTCCCTTGGGCCAAAACTCTCCTTTATACAAACTTGACTCCAACATTTGACTCTCATATTTTTGCAGCAGTTTGAGCACAGGGTTAATTATTTGTGGTAAAGATGTTAGCATCTATTTTGATCAGTAGGTTTTATAATTTCAAGGATTGCACAGGTTTAAGTTAAACAAGCAATTCTATCGCTGTTGTCATTCAGCCTAGTGCCCAAGTGGTTCAGCATTTACTTTTTAAATATAACATGTAAAGAGATCATGAAGTAAACTGAAGAACTAAATCATAGGCATAAAAATATACTCACTTTTTGATTTTCAGGAATTTTCCGTGTAAGTAAATAATTCTGGGAATATTTCATCATTTACTTTGAAAACAATAGAATGGGACTGTCTTTTTAAGGGTTCGTTTAATACTTTGTACTAATGTTTGTACTGGAGAGAAGCATGACTGATGGAATTGTTTTAGAATTTATATAATTGTACACCTCTTCATAATTCAACAGGAAGCACTTATGCATAACATTTGAATGCAGTTTAAAATTTACTAGAAAACATGGCATCCTATGAGAAAATATTAATAAGAACCATTTCAACTGTTTATAAAATGTTTGTGAGAACAGTGGACAGTTTGAGCTACAAGAAAGTTCTTTCATTTTGGGAAGAGATTAAAGACAGTCTGCTCTGAATGCCATTATGTTAATACAACACCCAATGTAAACATGCTTATGGCTGTTTACATCAGCTCTGTCCCATATAGTGTAGCCATTGACCACATGTGACTCTTGAGCACTTGGAATGTGGCTAGTACACCTGAAGAACTGAGTTTTTAGTTTTTAAAAATTTTAATTTAAATATCAATTCTCAACTTAGTTATTAAAAAACTTTTAGGTATGCTTGGAATAATTTATGTGAATCTACTTTTTCAACTATAAATTTTATGAAATCTAAATATAGAGCAAGTACTTTGAAAATTTAGCATCCTCCAAAAAAATAAAGTATAAAATACATTGGTATTTGGCAATTCTTTGAAATTTGTTGAGGTTTGATTTATGGTATAATATAGGGTTATTTTTGTAAATGTTTCATACATGTCTAAAAAATATTCATTTTGCAGTTTTTCAGTATAGAATTCTATATATATCCATTAAATCAATCTTATTAATTGTATTATTCAAATCTTCTATATCCTTAATAATTTTTTGCATGTGTCTGTCTAGTCTCACAATCACACAGATGTATTGAAATCTTTTCCTATGAAAAAAATAAAAAATGTTGATTTTTTAAAAAAAATAAAATACTTTGGTATTTGGTACCAAAATTTGGTTATTTTGAAGACTTAGCATGAAAAATTGTAAAATATCTCATTAATACTTTTTATATTGATTATACATTGAAATTATATTTTAAATATATTGAATTAAATAACATATTAAGATTGATTTCACCTGTTCCTTGTTACCTTTTTAGATGGACACCACAGGAGAACTACCTTGTAATTTTTTAAATTTTAAAATAATGTATTTTTATTCCTAAAAATGTTTAACTTCATTAGAAAGTATATACATCACATGATTTTTTGATATCCAGAGATTCTTTCAATCATGACTTGAATTTTTTCTTGGGGTGGGGTGGAGGTGGGGAGCAGGGATTTGACAAAGACGTGGGCTCTGCCCCGTGGTGTGTTGTGCAGGCCTTGTGAACATTTGCTGTTGGCCTTAACTTCTCTGTACCACATTCTTCTTTCTCCACATTGACATTAACTTTTTATTCCTAGGGGACCTGTACCTACTGAGGGTTTGTCCTGAGAATCACTAAAGCCATGTAGAAACATCTTGAAATGTGTAAAACACAGGAAAGTACTTTATAAAGTATCCTTATTTAAAGTGGATAAAACCTTATAATCCAAACTATTAATTTGAAAGATTGTGATTTGGAAGAAATCAGGATTGTTTTTGAACAATCAAAATTAAAGGCTATGTCTGGTACTTAAAATTTTGTGGTAATTGGTTTCTCTGTCTGAGGAAAGCTGACTGAATTGGTTGATTATTCGTTTCAATTAATCTATTGTCACGTACCTGGCCATCCCTATAGCAGGTCACTCCACGTGAACCATACTTACCTTTCTCCCTACCCTGAATTTATTCCGATAAAATTACGTTAAGAAGAACAGTAAGGATTGTTTTGAAAGGGAAAAATGTCTCCAAAGGATAAAATGAGAAGATCAAGTCCAAGATCAGGGGCTGGGCACGGTGGCTCACGCCTGTAATCCTAGCACTCTGGGAGGCCGAGGCGGTCAGATTGTTTGAGCTCAGGAGTTCGAAACCAGCCTGAGCAAGAGAGAGACCCCATCTCTACTAAAGATAGAAAGAAATTAATTGGACAACTAAAAATATAGAAAAAAAAAAATTACCCAGGCATGGTGGCGCATGCCTGTAGTCCCAGCTACTTGGGAGCCTGAGGCAGGAGGATCGCTTGAGCCCAGGACTTTGAGGTTGCTGTGAGCTACGATGACACCACAGCACTCTAGTCGGGGCAACACAGTGAGACTCTGTCTCAAAAAAAAAAAAAAAGCCCAAGATCAATGCCTCATTCGTGGTGAGTGAATGCAGTGACTTGTAAGCTTCTGAGTTTCAGGGCCCTTTCTAAGGCTCTGTCTCCTCAGGCTGTCACCAGGAGTCACTGAGCCTGGGACAGTCTGCCAGGTTTGCCATATGCTTGATACCACATGATTTTAAAATGGGAAGTTGCCCTTTATAATAACTACATGGCAGGGAGAGGGGAGGGAGGAGCTAGCTCACCAGTTAGGGCTCTTCCCCTCAAGACCCCTCCAAGGTTGCCAGTCAGTCAGTGACCAGGGAGGAGGGGCCTCAAGATCGCCAGACAGGCAAGACACCACAAGGCTCCACGCAAAAAGGTCACAGTCTTCCTCTAGCAACACTGTTAGGATGCGCAAGGGGTAGCTGTGCTTGTCCAGGGGAGTGGCCAGGTAAGGATCTCTGGTAGTTGACATTTTTAACTTTGAAAACACACAACAGAAGGTTCAGCTGATTACGGAGGAGCTGATTTCCTCATCAACTTGTGGTTATTTATAAAGGCATCCCCAAGGCAGGTCCACGTCACCCCAGCTGTTCCCATACAACTGTGGTCCACTTATGTGTCACGGGCATGCTTGTATTTCATCGAAGGAAACTAAAGTAGGTGAAAAACAGCAAAGTCCAATACGGCATTTAGGTATTTTAATGGAAAAGTTGCACAGGGGTTGCCAAAACCACTCACTATTCTTTTTATTCTTAAATTAAGCTACAGCCGTCTCTGGGAAGTTCAGAAGTAAAGCACTTTTTAATGTAGGCTTCCTAAGAGATTTAAATTTATAAACTTCTTAAATAAATGATTTTATAAAATGAAATGTTTTTATGAAAATGTCTGCTATGAAAAATGTTCTATTTCTGTCAAGCCAGGTCACCTCGCCTGGCCTCTGTCACTGGCACTAGATGATCCCTCCCTCCCCAAGGGACAGAGTAAAGAGGGGTGGGGACGAGATCAGTCAGCAGGCCCCCCGTTAGCACTTCTGGCCCCTGTTTGTCTGCCACATGTCTTTCTCCACCATTTGTTTTACCCGGATCACTGCAGTAGTCTCCTAGCTGGACTTCTGCCCTGTCCTCACAGCAGCCAGGGTGACCCTCTCAAAGGCTGCAGTGGCTTCCATCTCACTTATTAGTAGAATAAATTCGGGGTCCTTGCTTTGGCCGACAAAGTTCCCTCTGAGCTTGTCCCCTGACACCTGTCTGATCTCCTCCCCCCGCTCACTCCGTCATGGCCTCCTGGCTGCTGTTCCGGCACACAAGGACATCTGGGCCTCTGAGCCTTGGTTCTGATGTTTTCTCTGCCCGAAAGGTTCTACTGTGAGATTTTCCAGGTGTCTGCTCAAAAATCACCTTATTAAAGTATCCTTTCCTGACCATTGCTCTAAACTAGCACCACATGCTTTGTCATTCTCTACCTGCTTATCTGCCTTTCTCACAGCACTTACCACCTGACGTGTGTGTGTGTGTGTGTGTGTGTGTGTGTGTGTGTGTGTGTATTTGTTTATGGTCTGTCTGCTAACTAGAATGCAAGCCCCACTTTTCCCTCCTATATTCACTTATCTTACTTTTTTGCCTACTGGTGTCTCCTCGGTCCCTGGGATCATGTCTGACATCCAGCAGGCACTCGAAAAGAGTATCAATGAATGAAGAGTATGCATGGATGCTCTCCTGATCCCTGGGTTGCAGCACAGTTTCAATGAGAGGGCAAAGCATTCGTTTATGGGTCTGCAAACAGAACAGAGCCAAAGCCTGAGCCCTAGCCTGTTAACACAGAGGTTGGGCAAGAGACCCAGAATGGGTTATGGGCAGCTGGAGAAGACCTAGGCCTTAGAAAGGACATCAGTGCCCCGGCAGTGGGAGGTGCACGGCACTTTGGGCAAGTCAGTTTCTGTAATAGATGTTAAATGAGTATTAAACAATCCAGGGGAATATGCACTTAATTTTTTTCTCCTGATGTGTAATCCAGTCTAATCAGCTGGAGGATTGTGATCAGCTCTAGGTGTGGAGCGAAGTCGGGAAGAGAAAGTCTAAGAGAAACAAAACCACTTCTGGTGATTGTTAGAATTTTCCAATTTTCCAAATAAGCAGAATTCTGGGAAGTGTCCTCCCTTAATTCAAGGCAGACAAAGAGCATTTAGGGTTTATGATCCTGCCATGATATTTTTCTTTCTTTCTGTTTTTCAGCACCTCGTTCTAATTGTGGTGATCATGAGTTTATTGTGAAGAAAACCCATGCCCGTTCTAGTGTCAGAGTGTGGTTACAATAAGCTCTGTGAGACAAGAGCTTTTCTCTGCCTTGCCTTTGCCCAAAAAATGCGTGAACAAGTAAAGGGTGATTATTTATTCAGGAGCGGTGCCTCACTCTGACGACACCCTAAGTACTGGTCAAGTGGCCACCAGCTGCATGGACAGAGTCTGAGAAGGCGTTTTCCCAGCCCTCCTTCACCGCTGGGCTGATGGCTACTGCCACCCTGATGATGAGACTTTTGTTTCACTTTTGTGTATGGGTAAAAGTGGAGATTGCAGACATCCCTCCCTCCACCATGCTTACCTCTCTGACTCAATTTCTACCGCTCTGTTTCCCTATTCACGCCACACCAGCCACATTGACCTTGTGTTGTTCCTCCAATATCCCAGGTATGTTTCCTACCTCAGGGTCTTTGCATTTGAGTTTTTATTTGCCTAGAAAGCTCTTCCCCCACTCCATGTCCTCAAGGCTTGCTCCTTTCCTACAAATGCAACCTTCTGGGGATTTCTTCGTGACCATCCTCTCTGAATATCTACTCTCCCAACACACGTGTGTGCGCACGCACACATTCTTTACCATTTTTCTCTGCTTTGGTTTTCTTAGAACTTTTCACAATGTGACATATATTTTTTTTTCTTTTGTTTATTATTCCCCCCTCTCCCCCTGCTAAAAATTATGCTTCAGCACAGAGGGATTCTTGTCTGTTTTGCTCACTGCCTCATCCCTATAGCTGGAGCAATGTGTGGAGCATGCACAATGGGTTCCCAATAAATAGTTGTTGAGTGCATGGATGCACGGCAGCTGTGGGAGGGCCGGGACTGCAGGATGTTGATGAACCTCTGTGTCAGACGTGTGGTAGCACAGGCTCATGTTTACTTACTGGCCTAGAGCAGTGGTTTTTACCCTGGCTGAGCACTGGAATCACCTGAGGAGCTTGACGTAAACACAGCTGCCCCAGGTCCAGCCCTGGGTATTGTGACTTCAGTGATCAGATGCACCAGGGATTCTAGAGAAACAAGGGTCAAGGGTAAAGCCACACTTCCTGACAGATCTTGATCACGTCAGTTAGGGTGCTCGGCTGCGAACACTAGGAAGAGACTGGCTAATGTGAGCAAAAGAGAATCTTCTGCATGGGCATGAGAGGGGAAGACTGAGGAAGTCTGGAGGGTCTCACCCAGACACAGGCAGGGAAGTAGGTCTGTGCAGCCGGGACCAGAGCAGCCGGAGCAGCCAATGGGAGAGTCGCCCCTGTGGTGCTGATCTCCCTCTCACCTTGTCCACTAATTCCCTCAGACCTTGCCTTGCTGAGGATTGTGTGGTTGGCCAAGCTCAGCTTACAGGCCTGCCCCAGGCAGCCCATCAAGAGGGGAGCTCTTCCAGTGCTACCAATAAGTCAAGCCACATATGGAACTTAAAATTTTCTAGTGTCACATTAAAAAAGTAAAAAGAAATGTGAAATTGGCCAGGCGCGGTGGCTCACGCCTGTAATCCTAGCACTCTGGGAGGCCGAGGCAGGTGGATCGTTTGAGCTCAGGAGTTCGAGACCAGCCTGAGCAAGAGTGAGACCCCATCTCTACTAAAAATGAAAAGAAATTAATCCAACAACTAAAAATATATAGAAAAAATTAGCCGGGCATGGTGGTGCATGCCAGTAGTCCCAGCTACTTGGGAGGCTGAGGCAGGAGGATTGCTTGAGCCCAGGAGCTTAAGGTTGCTGTGAGCTAGGCTGATGCCACGGCACTCTAGCCCAGAAAAAAAAAAAAAGAAATGTGAAATTAATTTTAATATATTTTATTTAACCTAATAGATCCAAATATCATCTCAACATGTAATCAATATAAAAATTATCAGTAAGATATTTTCCACATTTCTCCCCAAATCCAATATAATTTACGTTTATAGCCTATCTCACTTTGGAAGCTAAATTTTCAATGGAAATACTTGGTCTGTAAAAAGTTAACTATATGTAGGTTTCATAAAATTTATAGTTAAAAAAGTAGTTCACATACCCAAGTTGTTCTAAGCATACTTAAAAGTTTTCAGAAAACTAAACTGTGTCAATTTTTAAATTTAAATAAGTTAATTAAAATTAAATTAAAAATTCAGTTCCTCAGTCACACTGGCCACATTTCAAGTGCTCAGCAGCCACACGTGGCCAGCGGCTACTGTGCTGGCAGCTCAGCTCTGCCCCTTGGCACCCACAGTTTCAGAGGTCACCCTCTCACTGAAACCACACTCTGTCAGGGAGAGGGGCATTATTAGAAATGGAGAATGGATGCTGACCGCCCCAAGCAAGCGTCCACTGCAGTAATTAAGGGAGGATGGTGATTTTATGTTTTTTGCTTGGTGAAGGGAAAGGTTGACTCCAGTCCATCTCCTATACTTAAGAAAAAATAAAAAACTCAGCATGACAAGGAATCCCTAAGCATTTCTAGTTTACCAAGGAACCTGTGGTACAGACATTCCTAAAGATTATTTCAGAGAAAATTGGTATTTGTTCAGGATAGTTAGGGTTTCTGACTACCAAAAAAGTTGATTCCAGTACGTAGCAATTTGAAGTGTGTGAACTCAGTCTCTTAAGCTGATTTATGAGCCAAATAGTCCTCTCAGCTCAGTGAGAATTAATAACGATCTTGTTATGGAAAATGGACAAAACATTGTTTATAAAATTCAAAACCATTATCATTATTCTTTCCCAGTTCACTTTCTAGAAAATTTATTATCACAAAGTTTGGGCTTCAAAGGAAATGGTCCCCAAATGACGGATTTGCTGCATTTCATTCAGTTTAGAGCATCGTAACTCCCATCTCTGCCTACAAGGTGCCAAATGAACTTTGTACTGTTCAGGAGCTAAGCCATGACATAAGCTGGAGGGACAGCACGCTTATCAGATCTAGGTGGTCCCAGCATGGAAGAGCAAGCCCCCTTCTCAAGAGTGCTGAGGAGCAAATGCACTTGCTTTCACAACCGGCTCTCATGTGAGGCCAGAGCTGCTGGTTCTCAGGCTGATCAACACAGTCTGCTGACCTTGGCAGACTACCTCCTCCTCTGTTGGGTCAGACTCTCAATTTTAAATCCAGCTGAAACCTTCCTGCAAGAGGTCTTCCTCGCAGCCCTCTAACAGCTGAACTAATCTAACCTTAAGGGAGTAAATAATTTGACAGTCCAATCCATAATGTGTTGTTATCTTCACCTGCTAAGGTAATTATTTTCTTCATTCTATTTTTAACAATTCTTTTTCTGGCAAAGTTTGAGACAAAAACCATCTAGAAGAAAAGAAGAGAGGAAGAAATAGCCACTCGCAGAAGTTTTAACATTTTCCCAGACGTGGAGCACAAATGCTGAGGGGCTTCAAATACTTCCTTCCTGTTCAGTAGTATCTTTGTTGATTCATGATTCTTGATGCACTTTAAAGTGTATCAAACCAAAAGGATTTCTTATTTATAAGTAGTCGAAGTAACACTAGACCAGCTGGAATTTAAGGGACACCAGATTAATTTTAGAGAAGACATGGAGGACCGACCTGCAATTCTAGGCAATTCAGCGAGTCCTTATTGCCCGTGGTGGATGCACCTGTGATAAGGCCCCCACTGCCCTTGTCCTCAGGAGATAGTTCATCCAGCTGACAGCTCGCTTAACCCAACAACCCCCGCATCCATACTAGGTAGGGCCAGATTTTCATCAACCACAGCAACCTCGAGGAAGTGAACTGGCTCTCACATAGGAAATAAAAGAGAAACATTTTCAAAATTTATCTTTTAAGATCCATTTGCACTGTAGAAGCTTGAGGACAATGTGCAAGATGAGTCTGAAGCATCTTCAACCCAAGAACCTAGAAACAGGAAGCAGGAAAAGATAATAGGTAGAATTTCTCCTTATTTGGAAACTCCAGTCCCAGTTACAAAGGGCCTAGAAGCTGATATTGTTGAAAACAGTTTGAAGTCAGAGAAATCTGGCCTGGAGCAGGAATTCGTAATTTTGGAAATTAGATCACACAACACTGACTCAGGGGAATGTCACGGCTGTATTAATGTCAATTGGTAAAGTTTAATGTTTCCTATTACAGTCCATTTTGTACCGCGTGAATTTGGACTATTTTTTTAATCATGAAGGACTGATGTATACAAACACAGTTTAATTCCTTCGCCAAATATTTAGCGAGTGCCTATTATGTTCTAGGAATGTAAACGGCCCCCCTAATCCTCTCCCTTAACTAACTATTTGCCCTTTTGAGTTGTTTCCCAGAAATGGTGACCTTTCTGCAAGACAAAGGAGCTGAGATTCTAAAGGCCCCTGGGCAGACTTCCAGACAAGACTCACCATTCCCCAGTCTGCCCAAAGCATGTGGCACCTCCTTTAAAAGCCGTGATCTCCAGGAGCCGGTCAGAGGTATTTGAACAGCTTCTCCGGTTTTCCTGACAAGAGGGTCTGTAGTCTGTGGTCTTGTTAGGTTTCAGTCTGAAACCGTTGGTTCTCGGTCGCTCATGGCCGAAGAATGACCAGACACGCCAAAGTTAGGCAAGCACGAAAATGAAGTTTATTGAAGAGAGAAAGAGGAAATACTTGGTCTGTAAAAAGGGCAAGAGCAAGATATAGGTTTACAGAGCATGGTACATACACCACAGGTGATGACTGGATCCCTTGTCGCAGCAGGGCAAGCAAAAGGAAGGGCAAAGAGAGAGAGAGTTTGGCTATGGTCTGCGTCTTATTTTATAATGTCCTAATAGGGACCTCCCTTATGGTTCAGAGGTCACCATGGCACCACTTTGATTGGACAGTTGGGAGTCACATGACCTGAGCCTTAACTACACATGTGAGTTCTAGGTCACTTGCCAGACTTTATGGTAACCATACGGCTTGGTCTGTGGGCTAGAGAGTCCTCTGTATTCTTTTGCAGCTGACGTGCCAAGTTCTGATTGACAGATTCATAGGGTATTTCCTCCTCCCCCAGGTATGAAGAATCAGGGTTGGGCAGGACCAAGATGGGGGCAACAGCACCCACTTTTGTCCCTAGCAGACCCAGAATCCCTCACTATCTACCTAACAGTCTGTTGTATTAAAAATTTCTTGACAATCCTCATTGTCTCAATAATTGGATCTTTGTGCGACAAGCAACTGGACCTAAACCAAAACCCCTGTGCAGCTTCAGCGACAGGTATAATACTAAGTTCTGGGGCATCTATAGATGAAGAAGACAGATATAATCCCTGTGATCCCTTCCTGCTGGGAGAGGTCAGTTAAGCCAAGTGCTCTAATAAGAGGAGTCCACAGTACAGGGAGCCACGGAAGACTCCCAGCCCTGAAGAACGAGCAGTGTGAGTAGAGAAAAATGTTCCAGGTAGAAAAAGCATACGTGAAGGTCTGAGGAGAAAAGGGTTGTCAAGTTCTAGAAATCGAAAAGTTTACTATTGTTGGAATGATAGCAGAGATAGCAGGAGAGATAATGCCAGAGGAAGAAGGAGCTGGATCACAAAGGGCCTCACAATCCAAGGTGAGGCATTGGACATGGCCCTAAGATCAGTGGTGTTACCGAAAGCTCGGCCTTTGTCCATGAAGCCAAATCGGAATAGGGAGGACAAGTGGTTTGGGGAGGAGGAAAGAGAAGTTTTATTACTTTTCCAGCAAAGGAGGAGGATGGAGACTCCTCTCAGTATGTTCAAATACATAGGCTGCCTATCAATTTCATCTTGAATTTGTTCCCAGAAATTTTGACCTCCTCTGGTCAGGACGGGTTGCTAAGTCACCTGGCAAGCTTTTGTCTTAATAATTTCTTTCAACACCATTTGAATAATCCTACCTTCCTTTTGAAGGAAATCAAAATATTTCATCCCAAAATATGCTTCTTTGGCATATTCTGAGATGACTATTTAGAGGGCCTGCAAACAGAAATAACCCTGCAAAACTGTCTTTTCTGGGGAGATTTGCATCCATAGAGAGAATCTGCATTGATGCAGCCAGACTTTCTCTGTGGGCCCTCCCTCGTTCAGATCTAGGAAGATTCACTGAGAGTCTGAGACTTTTAAAGGTCTGAAAGGGACATTTACCACCTATTCTCTCTGAGGGCTGCTACCTGTGAGGTTTCATCTGCGTAACAGGACCGCCTGTCTGCCATGCTTCAGGCCCCCATCCTTTCTGTAATTTCAGATGGTTTAAAAGCATCAACTATCCAGCCATTTCTTTGAATTCTTATATTTTGTGGAACTCCCTTGCATATTAATAAATTTGTATGCCTTTTCTCCTATTCGTCTGCCCTGTCATCTTCAGAGGACAACGGGAAAGTTTTCCTTTGGCCCCATACTTTCTTGGATGCAGAACATCTTTAGAGCTTCTTGCAAGAGCATTCATGGGAGGTAAATCTGAGACCTCGTGTGTGTGTGTGTGTGTGTGTGTGTGTTCGCATGTGTGTGAAAATGTCTTAATTCTGTTCCCCCACTTACTTGGCAGTTTGGTGGATAAAGAATCCTAGGTTGAGATTTTTTTGAAAACACCACTCCTTCGTCTTCTTTGTTATTGAATAAACCTATTTTGATTCTCGTTCCTTTCTAAAAAATGTTCTTCCCTTCTCCTGCCACACCCTGGAAGCTTACAGGATCTTGAGTTTCCATATTGTGAAATTTCACAACAATGTGCGTTCATAAGGGCTCATTGTCTCCCACTGGGCTGGGCACTTAGTAACACACTCTTCCTTACTGGCTAAGTGCTTGAATTTTTTTATTTTGTTCTTGGCCCCTTTTCAAAACTAGTATCTCTTTCTGGATCTAAGTTTTTTGGATAAGGGCCTCCCAGACTGGGCCTCTGTTTTCTTTGTTTCCTATTTTTTTAATCTCTATTTTTTTTAAGATTTCCTCAATTTTATCTCTCAATGTCTTCTATTGTTTTGCATTTCTGCTTTTATTACTTCTTAAAATTTGTAAGAACTGATTTCAACTTTCTGAAATTTTTTTTTTCAAAGTGGCACCCTGTTGTTTTCGGATGCCATGTTTATCTCTGAGGGTATCATTAGATAGACTTCTTTTCCAATGTTTCTTCTTCCTTCATTGTGTCTCCCAAATTGCCTTTTCTCTTGCTGTTTTGGCCTCTTTCATGCTTGCGCTGGCTTGCCTGGAGGTGTGCGCCTGCCGCACTCGCACCGAGGTCTGGCTTCACAGGCTTTCCGTGCAGCCGAGCTGCCGGTGGCAGCAAGGGGTGGTGGCATCCAGCTCCTGCCAGCTCACAAGGTTTTCTGCTCCAAACTCCAGAGGTGCTTAGATACTCTGAATTCACCTGGATCATTTTAGGGCTGACAAGATTGTCTCAGGCCAACCATTACGCTGAAAGCCAGGAAATACACTCCATTTCCTGCCTTGGAATGTTGCCAGGAAACCTGATAGCTGCATACAAAGGGCTCTTTTGAGTGCTGTAAAATATTAAGATGTGAGACTGGGGTTTGAGCTTGAGTTCTAATTGAAGCAACCTTCCTGAATTGGTGCACGACTAAATATTTGCAGAATTACTACCATATGACCTTTCTTTTTGAAGACAAATGACTCATCGCTTCACTGACTCAAGCCACATCATCATAAACTTTTCCCTGAAATAGAGACCAAGGGCATGAGTTTCCTCTTTCCCTGCTCACAGATGTTGCACAGGGGCTGGGGAATGAGGCGGATGCTCTTTGTAGACATTAGATGTTATATATACTGCCACTGGATAGTAACTGAAAACTCTTCACACACCACAACCATATAACCTTGCATGTAAACCTTATATCTTTCAATGTTAGAAAATATAAACATAAACAATTCTTACTTGTATATATAACTGAGACTTTCCATGAACGGTTCTGGGGCCTTTCTCTTCTCTTACAAAGTTATTTCCCTAAACTGGGAGTTTGTAAAAATGATGGAAAAGTATAGGTCTTGTTTTGTAAGGACAAATGTTTTAAACTGGCCACCCTGTATTCATGGGACCCAGGAGCCCACAATAGCCTGGCCCATCTTTTACTCCCTGAATATGGAAGTTAGTGGATAGTCAAGATGTGAAGTTCTTTGCTTTAAATGTTAAATGACATATTAAACAACGTATGTAGTAAAAACTAGCGATAGGAAAGCATTGACAGCATTGAACAGGATAGATTCCTGAAGTTTCCACTATAATAAAGGAGATAGAAATTCTGTCATTTAAGCCCAGTTGTTTATGGGAAACTAATTCTGAGAAGTGATCTAGTCCTGGAGTTTTTAACTGGGGTGAGAGTGGAATTGAGTTTTCTAACATTTTTAAAATGTGTGGTGTTGTTGTTGTTGTTTTGAGACAGAGTGTCACTCCATTGTCCCGGGTAGAGTGCAGTGGCATCATTGTAGTTCACTGTAACCTCAAACTCCTGGGCTCAAGCGATCCTCCTGCCTCAGCCTCCTGAGTAGCTGAGACTACAGGCGCGTGTCACCATGCCCAGCTAATTTTTCTATTTTTGGTAGAGATGGGGTCTCACTCTTGCTCAGGCTGGTCTTGAACTCATGAGCTCAAACAATCCTCCCGCCTCAGCCTCCCAGAGTGCTGGGATTACAAGCGTGAGCCACCATGCCTGGCCAAAATGTGCTTTTGTGCATTTTTGCATACAGGGTTTATGTATCTTTCATCAGATTCTTAACACTGAAGTAAGATTTCCTGACTAGACCAACCAGGGCATTTTACAGAAGAAACTGATGCCCACTGTCAGAAACCTAAGCAGGGCAGACTCTGCCTGCCATGCCAGTGTTTTCCTCCCTCGACAGCAGCTGCTAATTCTGAGATGCTCATTACTATCTTAAAGGCTGGCACCACACCAGGTGTCCACATACGTGATTGCCGATCTCCTGAACATCACCACAGGGAGGCATTCACGACTCCCACGTGGGGTGAGAGGCCCCAGGTCACATGGTGAAGGTCAGAACTGCAGCCCAGGAGGCCACAACACGAGAGCCCACACTGGCTCCAGGAAAGCTTTTTTCCATTCTCCCGCCCTCATTTAAACAAAAGGTGACGTAAGACCATGAGACAGACACTGGATTCAACTGAATACCCACACCGCCATTTGGTGTTGATATGAGTGAGGATGGACTATTTAGAATCAACACCTTGAACGAATGTGATTCTAATATAACCCAGATACCCAAACTTTAACAAATATTTAACCCCCCTCCCCCCCACGACTGGGAAACGCTCCCAGGAGGCAGCCAGTGACCCAGTTCTAACCCAGTGCCCACTGCAAGTTCTGGTGTGTGCTGTGGGCCAGGCTTAAGGCTTTGCCTCCCCAGCTTCAGGACAGGCTGTCAGTTGTTGCTGACAGTTCGATCTGTACCAGGTTCGACCAAGGCTCAGGTGGTTCTGGTTCTGACCAGCCCTTTGTCCTACTAATCTATAAGCAAGCTCCTCTCTCATTTCAGTACTGCCCTCTAGCCAACAGTATGCATCCACATGCTTGGGCTGCCATAACAAAATATCACAGACCGGGTGGCTTAAACAGAAATTTATTTCTCACAGTTTTGGAGGCTGGGAAGTTTAAGCTCAAAATGCCAACAAGGCAGGTTTCATGGCTTTTTGGTGGCCACTATCTCAGTGAGCTCACATGACCTCTTGGTGCATGTCGGCAGGGAATGCAGGTGGGCTCTCCGGTGTCTCTAATAAGGCACTAATTCTATTAGGAGGGCCCCACCCTCATGACCCCATCTAATCCTAATTACCTCCCAAAGGCCCCATCTCCAAGTATCATCACATTCAACACATGAATTTAATCCACAACAACTATTAATAGCTTCCCTGAAGTCCTTGTCCTCCTCTCTCCCCTCACAAAAGTGGCATGAGTACATGTGACCATGAAACTGTTAAATATTACAAAAGGAGTTCAGACATTTCAAGATACAACTAATTTAACAACTCTTCGGACAGAAAGCTCATCCATCCATCCAATGCCCTTTAACCACTGGATTGTATCTTATTTCAAGGGGAGTAAACTTCAGATTTTTTTCCCTCATGGATAGCACACTGGCAACTCTTGGGCCAAATCTAAACCACAGGTATGTTTTATATGACCTATTTGGTTTTTAAACTTTGAATAGGTTGGCCATATTTTAAAATCTCACTCCATGTGGAAATCCAGATTTCCTGCTTCTCTTGAGCGTGGGAGCATTTGGCACAACGTGAGTACTCTTCCCTGAGGAGGACCGCGGGGGACCCAAGCAGGGGCTGCCCCCAGCAGGCAGGCGCTCACCTTCCCTTCACTCGCTCACCTCTGCTGCCGTCAGTGCCCAATGTTCAGCCCTGGGCTCCGCACGTGGGCACGGAAGCTGGTCACTGTTGGTCAGACAGGCCTGCTGGAATCAATCTTCCTACAGAATTCGGTATTCTCTAGCTTTTTCTAATCAACTAACTACAAATTCTAAATTCTACATTTCTCTATACAATGAGGATGGCTTGACTGTGTGAATAGTTTGTGTTTTAGTCTCTGGACAGAACTCATTCAACTCAGCTGCCAGGCATCCTTCTTAATCTGGAAACTAATTTAAGTTATTCTCTGAGTCTTGCTGCTGGTAAATAGGCAGCAGATCAAAGGAAAGATGTTTTAATGTGTAGGAAACAGACGGTCTTGCTGACCAAAGATTTGGAGCCAAGATAATTACTTTTTAGTTATTGATTACATAGCAACAGGATCAAATAGTTTTTTAAATTACAAATCACTTTACATAGACCTAAATAAGTCCTTGGGATTTGTTTAACCCTATTCCTGATCCCAGTGTAATGAAAAAAATCAGTGTTGCTAATTGCTGACTTAGTGTACCATTATTATTATTATTATTGTTATGCCTTACAGTTCCCAAAGCCCTTTCGCAGCCATATTTAATCCTCACAACAACCCTGTGAGGGATGGACTGAGAATTACCAACCTCGTTTTACAGATAAGGAAACAAAATCAAAAGTCTTTGCATTCCTTTGTCACACTCCCTCTGGCCAGTAAAAGGGAACTACTTAGGTAAGAGGCCACGCATTCCTAAAAACTCAAGTGGACGCTTAAATTCATGGTCAGAAGAGGTTGCCAGAAACAGACTGAGTTTATCTGCAATATTTTTTTCAAAGTGCTCTTCCTAAAATCCTAGGAAAGCTTAGTTATTCAGACTTTTCATCATAACGGACAATTTAAGCCTCAGGAGAGGTAGCACAGAATTTCTGGACCGAAAGTGATCTGAAAGGATTCTTGAGCTGCTCACCTGGAGATGATCCTTGGTTTACAGATGAGGTCCCAGAGCAGCGCCTTGGCCATGTCCCAGTGTTCTTCCTTTACACTGCTCCTTAGCTGGACTGTGTTACTAGCATGTCTTTGAGTTTTGTCACCTCTGACCACCTTCCCCCGTAAGACACCAAATCAACCCCACTGCTGTTTATTTTAAACAGATCTCATTCTTGCATCACGATTAGGCCTGGATGCCCAGGACACTAGCTGGCCCCTCTCTGGGTCTCAGCCTGGGTTCTCTCTCTGGACCCTCTATGCCAACCATACCAGACGACCCACCCCTCCAGGCATCCTCTATTTACTTCCTGTTAACCTGCTCTAGCTGTCGCATGTTTATATCTCAGGACTGAGGAAAACTGCTTCACGCTTTAGTCTCAGATAAAGCCTCCACCCTAAAAGAGTAAAACTCAGTTTTCCCTGTCACATACACTTGCTTGACACTGCTGCTGTCTTGACACAGTGGTTCAGAACAGAGCCTTCGGTGTCACGTAAAAGTATAATAGTTTTGATTTCTTACTCTGTTACTAGTTGTGTCACTTTTGGTAAGTTGCTTTACTTCTCTGAGCCCCATGCCCTTCACCTGGAAGATGGGGATTATATCACTTCCAAGCCCATAGGTTTGCTCTAAGGATTAAATGAGGTTATACCATGCTTGGCAGACAGTATATGTTCAATAAAGATTAGCAACTATTGGCATCTAAACATCAGTGATTGCAGATTAATTTAAATGGGCCTTTAAATATTATTAATATTCACAATATTTATATTCTTATGTAAAAGAATATTGCTGTGTTGATTTATGCTTTCCCAAACATCTACTCCCAATTTAGCTGTTATCTTTTTTAGTGAACATATTTTTATGACCAAGTATTGTCTAAAAACTAAAACCCTAGTTACATAGTAAAATACTTAACATGAGTATATTATTCCATAACCTTTGAGATGATAAATTTGATGCAAAATTTTGAATTAGTGATTTGTAACAGGAGTAAGTTTTCATTCTAGCTGTTCTTACACATCAAATGTGGAATAAATTTGGTTCTTGTTTTGAACGGCAATTTAGAGGTTTGGGGACTTCCCCATTCTTTTAAGAAATATTCGTGTATATTTTTCATGTTTGTATTTCCTTGCAGTTTGTGGTCACACTAGAAGATCTATGTGCTGAGATCTGTTATTGAAATATCCTCTGGCTCTTTAATTTTCTCTCCTTTTAAAAATATTAGAATTAATGTCATACACATTAAAGTCTTTATATTAATAGCTTGACACATTTCTGAACATTGTATGGGAAATAAATGAGACGTCTGTTTCTGGAAACTTAGATGTGGCTGAAGTATTAGTGAAAGGAGTTAGGAGTGATCAGATATGTCAAAATAGCTGTCTATATAAGGAGTTATGAACGTGAGGTAAAGTCTGTGTTTACTATTACATCTGTCTTAGAAATTGATACATGAGGTCTTCAGAGGGAAAGATTAAACTAGAACAAATATATGTCATTAACAAAGCAGTCAATTCCCTTTATTTTTAAAATTTTATGTACACATATGAATGATCTGTATAATGTACATTCAATATAGAAAGCTTTATATATTTGATAATGTATAGAACATTTCACAATTACACTAATCTCTTACATAACATCTTGACATCCATTTTAAAATTTCTTTTTGCACAAACTCCTTTTCATTCAATTTGGTAAAGCCAGTTACACATACTGGCGTGTACTGTGAGCTCTCAGAAAGTTAATGATTGAGGATGCTAGTGAAGGGGTTTAGGGACAAAACCTAATAGTGTTTGATGGCGGGAGGATGATGGCAGGAGAGGGAAATGCCTTTTTCTAGGGACAAGTGACTTAGCCCGATTTTTGTAGACTGTAGCTCAACTCCACAGTCGCACTAATTAAAAAAAAAAATTACAAAAACTAGGAATAAAGTTTTGTCTTTTTGATTCACAGTCTTGTAAACAGATATAAAGGAACAAAATGTGCTTACATACATCGAGGAAAAAAAGTTCTTGTGCACCCACTTAGGTTGATCCACAGAGTGCTTTCTTATAACGTGATACAATTAGAATCACCAACTTTTTTCCTAAATAAAAATATATTTATAGAAAAAGGAATAACACTGTCATGAAACCGAAGAAAGGCAGTAAGAGTTTGCTTCAACGTATCGGCTGGAGGAATGTGGACTCGGCACTGGCCTTTCAGCGTTTATTGTCTCTCGTGCGTATTTCAAGTCTGATAGCCAAGGTCTCCTGCCTCGTGGTCCACGGGAGGCGGCAGGTTAGACATGACTGATGTGGATGTACCTGCGGTAAGGTAGCCAGCAACTCCAGGTCCTGCAAGAAAGGAAACACACATCTTCTAGAGAGAAGAGTCATGTGAAAACATTGACCTTTATAAAAATGTCAGAACCTGGTTAGATACCCCATCACAAGAAATTGATCATCTATTAGAATTATCTAAAGTGTACAACTATACTTTAACAAATAGCTACACAGTACCATTTTCATGGTTTGCTTTTACTCTAAACAAAGTTAAAAATCATTTCAAATTTATGCTGGACAGTAACACTGGTATGGAAGTATGAAAAAAATTTTCCTTCTCACATCTGGGACATTCAATCTTTCAAAAAATCCTGGGCACTGAAAGAGCTATGTCAAATGGAAAAAATGGGAACAAACAGACGAAAAAATACTCTACACTCAGCCCATCCAAAAGTCATACGTGATAAAATTATCAACACAAACACTTCTGTCAGCATTCAAGTTAACCTATTTTCATTTGGTGCAAAGAAATGCTGTTATAACAAGTACCACCAAATGAACAGGGTTTCTTGCGACACCAAGGTCTCTGTGAAAGAAAAGTCAAGCTCAGGACATTCATCTATCATTGGTCAGAACAAGAATGCTAGGGGAAAAGGTATTAATATTTTAGTTTTATATGTCTTCTTCCATTCTAACAATCTCTACCATATGAAAATGCTATATATGCCAGCATTAATAAAGATGGGTCCCTGTGAGCATATTAATGGCTTTAGCCCTCTAGAGTTTATTTTAAACATTGCACAGACATTTAATTACATCTCAGAAGCACTACACAAACTGTAACAAGTACTTGCAAGAGACACTGTAGCATAATACTGCATACTGAGCAATACTTTTAGCTGAAATTGTAGGAAACAAGATAAAGGACTAAGGAACATTGAAGGGTTAGGACGAGAAAGGCAGTGGGAGCAGCATGCATTTAGCAAAACGTTTCTCTACCTGCTTCAGAGAGCTACACAGAAGTTAGCAAGCTGCCTGGCAGAGCGGATCTAAAGCCCACTCCTGAGGTGAAGGGGGCTGCTGCCAGTTAGAAGGGAAGGAGAGACACCTGAGGGGAAAAAAGAAATATAAGCAGCAAGGGAAGTTGTGAGGAAGTGCAAATAGCAGAGTAGTTTGATGAAGGCTAAGGCATAACAGGGACTGATGCAGGACAAAAGGTCCATTCAGATTCACCTCGTTTTCCTCCTTACAAGCATTTGTACTGTGGATGTGAAGTAGCTTGTACAGACACTGCACGCGGTTACATGGCCAGAGATGCCTCAGCCTGCATGAGCTATAACCGAAGCCAGACAGTGGCCCCGGCACTTGGCACTTTGTACTTACAAAAACCTCGTACTTTAAAAACTTACAAAAAGGGCTTTCCCCTTTTTAAGATACCGTGGGAGCCCGCATCTATTGACTCCTGCCTTCAGCCAATCAGGGTGCTAGGCCTTCCACAGACTGCTAAAGAAAAAGGCTGCCAGGTCACAGAATCCCCCTGACAACAGTTCAGAGCTATGGCACCACAGCGTTATGACTTTCCAATCTATCATTCTCTGAACTTTAGGCAACAGCAAGATCACTGCAAAACTATCAAGTAGGTCTCACCAAAGCTATAACCCTTAAGAGTAAAACCTCAAACATTCCAGACTGGTATGGTTCCTGAGCAATTCTGATTGTGGGCTTAACTTGGTTCACATCTAAACAGTAGGTTATGAGACCAAACCATGAATGCTACATATAGAAAGTGAACTAATGGTGCAGTTCTCAAACTGTGCTGAGACACCCTGCGGCAAATTCACAGGGGCATTGCTGGATGTTTAATATTTGAAACACAGCGACATCTGCAGGCTACCATACAAACAGCTACTTTCAAGTTGTCTGTCTGGACATAACCACTTCATAAACTGTTAGGTATTTCTTTTGGCCTAGGGAGAAATGAAAACAATTACTGAGACATTAAGGGCACTGTGAACTGAGAAAATTTGAGAACCTCTGGGCTAAAATCTAAATTTTGAAATGATGAGCCTAGAAGGAAGAAACAAAATTCTAGCCCCACCATCTGCCTCTTTAGGAAAGGCAAATCAAAATCCATTCCCAGGTATTTCTGCGAATGAAATCTGAGATGCTACCCCCCAGACCCTTTCCTTCTCCCTGAGGACGTGTCTGGTTTCTTGGGGCCAAAAGGTGCTCCTGGTCATTAGGATGAGACAGAGCAGTCGTGCTCTCCAGAGAAAGGTTTTGGAAAGGAAGAGTTGGGGCCCCCAGAAACAGGGCATATGGCAACGTTGTGCAAGGCTGGCAGACTTCAGAGAAATAAGAAAAGATGGAAAATTAGCAAAGAATCCCACGACACGGAACTGGCTACCATGATGGAGCAAATGTATGAAAAGTTCATTTCCAATTCCAGCTCCTAAAAGCATCTTTGCTCTCGGCCTCTGCTCCTCCTTTTGCTACTAATTTTGTAGGGGAGAAAAATACAAGGATTTTCATTGCTGAAATTTTTATGAGGCCCTGAGCTTGGTGGCACCAAGCTGTTCTAGAACTCAATAAATGCCTAAGTAATCGAGCGCCCTGGGTAATGAGCAATCACAATTTACCTGCATCATAGGAAAAATTCCACTGAGGTACTTTTAAACAAGAATTTACCATAAAACTATATGCCAGCCTAGAGAACTTAGGGAACTTGGCAGTCTCACTTCAGTTTACGAACACTGAGTAATCCTACCTAGGATTTTTACATTTTTACCCCAAATCCTGAGCATGTGATTGAATGATATTTGCTCAGCAGCCAGAGAGAAGAAAATAATAATTTTTGGTCATTTGAATCTTACTTTGAAGTAGTAATTAAGTTTTATCTTCCCTAAATAAAATGCACTTAATTTGCCAAACTCACCCAAAGATAAGGGTTGGCAATGTGTGTTTTCACAACACCTTATTTCATTTGCAAACTCATTAGAGAGGGGCTGGGTACAATTTATATCTTCTGAAGACTGGGAACAGCATGGATACATTTTAATTAAATAAAATTCCAATTGAACATAGCATTGTACCCATTCCCGGAGTTCTGCATAATGGCATTTTATCATTAGAAATACTTGCCCCTTTTATCAGACACATGACACACGATACGTCAATGGAAAAGCTCAAACACAAAAAAACATTTGGCAACCCAAGCAATGAGAACACATCATTTCAACTGGCAGTAAATTTAGCTCTTGAAAAAGAATTAGTTAGTCCTTTTAAACAGGACAGACTAGAGCTGATAGAAAAACCTTCTCAAGCAACTAACATCGTAACAAAACAACATCCCAGACTGATGATGTGCCAAGAACTGGACAATTCTGGAGCCAACGCAGCTCACAGCTAGTTCAGACCGTCCTGCGTGGACGTGCCCGGGGGCTTCAGCACCGGCAACATCGGGCCCCTTCCAGGTTGGGATTTACAGTATCTCCCCCTTGGCTGGGCTTGCATGGAACCTGTTGCACCTGAGCCGGCCAAAGGATGAGGAGAAATCTGTATACCCCAGCTTCCCCCGACCCGCAACCCTCTTCCAAGCCATGTAGCTTATCAGAGCTGCTTCTGGCACTTCATTCAGAAGCCACCTCAGGGATCCAAGTAAAAAGCAAGGCACAGACAGGAAGCCTTTTACTGCCTGTACTTTTTTTCTACAGCTATTAGGAAATCTGGATGAGGGTGAGGACCAAATGAAGTCCAGGTCTGTGAAGATAAACCCCTATCTCTTCCATATTCTAACCACAGACCTTTTGGTCTACAGCCTGTCAGTAAGTCAAGGATAATGTCATCGAGTTAAGTCAATGAATGCTAAGTACAATGGAGAACAAAAAGAATTAGAAGAGGCATTCCTATAAAGAAGCTTATAATCACCTATTACTATTCTTCAGGGCCAACTTTTAAATAAGTTTATTCTTAGCTAAGAAAAAGAGGACAGATTGTTTTTAATCACACCATCCTTATATACAAAATAATGAATGTAATGCCATGAAAATGTAGCATGTGAACCTTTGGAAACAAACTAAAGAGGTAAAGTTTTTAGGGTGTCTATAAGAACATACTTCTACTTAGAAGCTAGAAGCTATACCTTTACCCAGAATTTGAAAGATAGATAAGGGATAGACTAAGACCATATTCTAGGTATTTTTCTCCACAGAAATCAGGGGAGGGGATGGAAAAGTTAGAAAGAAAACCTATAACCCTCTGCTCTGAGTGTACACATGACTGGCTGCCAAAGCACTGCATGCTTCTAAATTTTAGGGCTCTACTCCAACTTTAGGATTAATATTAATATTAAAGGGGTCACAATGAAGAAAACAACAGTAGTATCGCAACCAGGTCTAAAATTAAAACCGGATAAAACTTTCTTCAAAGATCCTACTTTTCAATATTTAACACTGAGTCTTCATGATTTTATAAACCTCTACAGTAGAAATCAGGATTATTAAAACAATTATACCAATATAAGAAACACTGGGGGATATTTTTTTCTCTTAATATACCTACATTATCTCTGGTTAGAGGAGCATGTGGGGCTGACATTCTTTCATACAATTTCAGACCGACAGCAGGAACCATCTCATATTCCTAAGGTTAATTTCACACACTGAAAGTTTTTATATCGGACACTATATTTCATCTTTAGCATATAGCAATAGTTTCTATTTAAAAAGAAAGTGGTAACTTTCTTTTTAAACAGTTTAAGTTACTACTTTCTTTTTAAACAGAAACCAATATGAAAATGACTAACCTAAGAACATCATGCAATTAGTGTGCCAAATGGAAAAATGTTCTGAGTTTGGAACATGTTATTATTTTTTGAAACTTAAGCAGTAAAAATCTTCTTATTTATGATACCCACATATTCCTCACATAAAAGAATGAATCCTAAATATTTAGCAAAACCACAGACTAATCACTAGAAACTTAGAGGAAAATTTTTTATATATGATTACGTATATTTGGAGCATTAGCCTGTTATTTTAACAGAAAGGGAATGATGTATCATGTTTCTTATACTGATATTCTGGAGTATGTTTAAGGTAAACATTTTAGTATAGACATGCTCCAAATAGAACTTATGACATCATTAATTAATTGAATCAAAATTGAGCAAAGTACATGCCCTAGTCAGTACACATTCAACATAACAGTTCACATGCCGTATACGGTTAAAACCAGAGCTCTGCTACATGCCCACAGCACCTCCAAGAAAGGTCAGCTATTAGTCTAGGAAAACACTCTGACCACTATTTTAAGTCTATTCAGGGAAAAAGGAAGTCCCAAGTGGCTTCTGCCAGGTGTCTCTGGATAACCAATATGGTATGGCTTACCTGTGAGGTATCCTGCTGTTTGTGACTCAGAAATGAACAAATCATGTTTCTGATCTTTGAAGGCACTCCAGACTGAAGAACGACACAGGATTTCATTTACCTAGGCAAGGAAAGTAAGCTATTTGAGCATAAATAAATAAAGGACTAGATGTTGGAAGATTGAAATAAAGAGAAAAAGGAGGTTCCAAAGCAACAAGACAGGCAGCCAGCAAGGAAAGACCCAAATATGGAGCAAGAATTAGCATTCATCAAACACTCCATATGCTGGGCACTGTGCCAGGCACATCTCATTAAACCAGACCCGAAGAAATCCTCAAGTCAGTCTTTCCTCTAAAGCTGGACTCTATTATCTGAACCTACTATTACTGACTTGTATGTAATCTGGGCAGGAAGATTCCTACACTGAGTATTTTCCGTGGTGGTAGCAGATGGCTGATAGTGTGGTATGGGCTGAGAGGGAGGGCTTCGGGGAAAAGATGTTGCAAAACCTAAAGGAGACTTTCACATTATGTGTTGTGACCTGTTAGAGGTTTATGAAATCAATTAAGAGGGTTGTGAACAGTGTGCTTGAGAAAATAAAATCGGTTAATATAGAAAGCATCAGAGTACCACATGTAAAATGGGTACTCCTCTTTGAAATACATACAAGTATAAATATGTATGTGGGAATGTGTACTGAACTAAGACAAAAGATGTATTTCTTTCTATGTGACACAAAAAGACATTTAGCAAATACTAACTTAGAGAGTATCTTTTGCACAGCCATGTTCAGATCAAACATTTACTGAGCACCTCTTATGTGGCAGGCACAGTGAACACAAAGATGAGGAAGACAGTCTCTGTCTCTGAAGTGCTTACAGTCAAGTAGGGGAGATGAACAGTGGCAGATAATTTCGTGGTAAGCATTAAAGTGGAGATATACATGGGGACCACTGTGAGTCCAAGGGAGGACACACGTGCCCCGACCTTGGAAAGAAGCAATAGTGTAAGTGATTAGTTGTGAAGGTAGTAGAGGAGTTCCTACTTTGGACACTATCACACCTCTTTCCTCCCTTCCTTTCAGAGTGAAAGGTGGGTGTTAGGGTTACTTTGCTAATTTTATTACCAGGAATCCTGAGGCAGGTCAAGGGGAAAACAACTGTCTGCAAGTGGTACGCAGGAGTGCCTGTGCTTGGTGTTTAGAACACCTGTAGGCAAAACTAAAGAAAAAAATGACTACAGCAACACATGCTACCTCTCTTCTTTAATATCATTCTGAATCATTCAAATGATGATATTGATAGAACTGACAATCAAGAAAAATGTTTCTTTACTTGAAACATACAAATCCAGTAAATTCACTAAAGGAAAGCTTTAGGTGAAGTCAATTTAAGCCCATAAAAGAGCATTATTAGGTGGAAACAACCCAAATGTCCATCGATGGATGAATGGATAAACAAACTGTGGCATTTACATACAAGGAAATATTATTTAGACATAAAAACGAAGCATTAATACATGCTACAACATGAATGAACCTGGAAAACATGCTAAGTGACAGAAACCAGACATAGAAGCCAGACATATAGTATGGTTTCATTTATATGAAATATCCAGAATAGGTAAATCCAGAGACAGAAAACAGATCAGTGGTTGCCAGGGGATGGGAGAAGGAGGAGGAAATGGAGAGTAACTGCTTAATGGGTACAGGCATATAAAAATATTTTGGAATAGATAAGATAGTTCACACATTATTAATGTACTAATGCCAATTAATTGTTCATCATGAAATGGTTAATTTTATGCTATGCAAATTTTACCTCAATAAAAAGAAAAAAGCATTTAGTAGATGGGGTTATATAGTAACATCAAATAAGGAACTCCACAGAGGCGATAATAAAAATAGAACGAGGAAAATTAAATTACTAAACAGGCTTGCAATTAGTGTATGCATGCAGCTGAAACAGATTAACACATATCTAAGCAACAAAAGTCATAATAAAAGAAAAAAAAGCCAATACTTTAAAAGCACCAATAAAGGAGAAGAAAACTAAACTGATATTCTGTATCTTTTAAGATGGCATTATAGGATGGTTAATGGATGTGGTCATCACTACCCACCAACAACTCCTAGAACTGAAAGTTAATCTTAACCAGCACTAAATGCTGAATATTCTTCTATGCTAAAGAATTCCAGCATTTTTCTTCTGGAAATGTACAATATGCTGTGACTACCCAGAGTAAGAACCCTCCTGAGTGACACCTGGGAATCTGGTTTGTGCTTTTTCATCAGTTATGAGACAGCTATGCAAGCCCATCCTTTGTCTTTGGCTCTTCTCCAGTCACAGCCAAAGAACCACATCTGTAAGTGGAACCTGAACACAGGAGCGTGGATCATCCACGCCAAGGCCTTGGCTTTGAGAATATCAAAGTTGCCTCTATGCAGACTCACCTGCTCTCCGTACTGCAAGCTTCGAGTCATTGCCTTGAGAGCTTTAACAATCTGTGCCTTAGTGGCTGCGGGGCTGTCCAGATTTTCAAGGCCAATGCCTTCAAGTAATTTTAAGAGGTATGGGACCAAATCCGCTTTCAGGGCCTGGAAGGAATATTAAACATATATAAACATACTGAGAAAATGTAAATCATCCACTGAAGAAATAATTTCATCCCCAGGACAATACCTGGAAGAAGAGCAGCCTGTTTCATGGTATTTTAATGTCATATACAGACTTTTTTTTTAGTATCTAATGATATTCTTATTTAATGAGATTTTATTCTATGCCATTAACCATTTTAAATGTTAAACATCGATTATTTTACTCAATCTTCCCAATACCTAATGAGGTAGGCACTTTTATTGTCACAGATAAATCAATACATGGAAGGTGAAGAAACGTGTTCATAATTACTGAGCTGAGCAGCACCGAAATCTGTATCTGGACCCAACAAGTACCAAACCGGAGCTTTTAGCCACTATATTGGGCTGCCTGCTCTAATGACACTATACTGATAGGCAAAAATATCTGAAATAGCTTAGTATTTTCTCATATTTTCTTTCTTTCTGTTTTTTTGAGATGGGGTCTCGCTCCATCACTCCAGGTAGAGTGCAGGTGCAGCATTACAGCTCACAGCAGCCTCAAACTCCTGGGCTCAAGTGAGCCTCCTGCCTCAGCCTCCTGAGTAGCTGGGACTACATGTGCGTGCCACTGTGCCCGGCTAATTTTTTCTGCTTTTGGTAGAAACAAGGTCTCACTCTTGCTCAGGCTGGTCTTGAACTCCTGACTTCAAGCAATACATCCACCTTGGCCTCCCAGAGTATTAGGATTACAGGCATGAGCCACCGTGCCTGGCCTATTTTCTCATATTTTCTTAAAACATCAATCTTTGCAGTCATCATACATTTCATATTAGCCTAATAATAATCTGGTGTCATACAATTTTCACTGTCCATTCTGAAACTCAAAGGGGAAGAGGTAGAAGTAACTGACATTTAGTGAGTACACCTCTCTGTTCAGATACTAGTCTTGTAACAACCCTGTGATGCAGTTGTAACTTTATTTTATAGATGAGGAATCTGAGCGCTGTAAGGTTAAATGTCAGGCGTGACAGAGCCTCCTTCAGATCACAGAGCCATCACGTGGTAGTAATTTCTCACGTTCTTTCCTATACAACAGACTCTCCAATCCGAGTCTGAACCTCAGAGCATCCGCTATCTCCTTGAGATATACCCAATACCTCTACCCGTCTAAATGAGGGGCTAGGGGTAAAGTTGGAGGGTAGCAAGGAGATGCAGCAGGAAAAGAGTGAGGGAGAATAGCAGGCCCAGATAATAAAGATGCAGGGCCTTCGGCTGTCAGATGTCACTTTGTCATCTGGCAGGAAAACCACCGAAGGGTTTTTAGATGAAGATTGACCCAGTTATATTTCGGAGTTATATTTAATTACTTTTAAATTTTTATTTTATATGGTTATGGCATACAAAGTGATGTTACGATATGTGTATACAAGATGGAGTGATTAACTTAAGCTAATTAGCATATCCATTTCCTCAAATACTTATTTTCTGTGGTAAGAACATCTGAAATTTATTCTTAGCAATCTGAAATATGCAATTTATTATTATTAAGTGTAGTACCATGCTGTACAATAGAAATTTAAAAACTAGCCGGGTGCAGTGGCTCATGTCTGTAATCTTAGCACTTTGGAAGACTGAGGTAGGAGTATTGCTTGAGCTCAGGAGTTCAAGTCTAGCCTGAGCAACAGTGAGACCCCATCTGAAGAAAAAATAGAAGAAATTAGCTGGGTATCACAGCACACGCCTGTAGCCTCAGCTACTCGGGAGGCTGAGGCAGGAGGGTTGCTTTAGCCCAGGAGTTTGAGGTTGCAGTGAGCTATGATGACACCACTGCTCTCTGGCCGGGGTGACAGAGCAAGACCCTGTCTCAAAAAAACAAGAAACAAAAATAAAAAACCTTATTACCGCTAAAAGAAACTTTGTACCTTTTGACCAACTTCTCCCCATTCTCCCCATCTCTGCAGGCTTTGGTAACCACCACTACTGTCTGTTCTAGGAGTCTGATTGTTTTAGATTCCATTTATAAGTGATATGATTTGGTATTTGTCCTTAGAGTTATGTTTTAGAAAGATCACTTGCAATGAGTTTTAAATTTATCGTATGTTTTTTGTTCCTTCAGTGTCTGTCTACTCTATGTCAATACCCACCAAGTCCTATTTTCATTAGGTAAAAAGTCTCTTTGAAAAGGGCAATAAAGATCTTGACATGTTTCTTAAATATGAATTAAACAAAGGAGTGAATAAACAGAATGACTCCTTCCAAAGAGAATGAAGCAAATTTTACAAAACAAGCTAAGAATAAATGCTCAGTAGCTAGCCAAAATTTAAAATTTAAGCATCACAAAAGTACTTTGAAGTTGGTTAAGACTTTTGGCAGCTGACTCCACTACTCTCTGCGTGTATGTGTGTATATATATTAAAAACATACAATTGTGTATGTACAAACTCACAAGTTACCTCTCACCAAACCTAAGCCAGGGAAACCAAATCAGTACTAAATAAATGAAAATCTCTTTGTTTAGTATGTTCACTTTCTTAAAATAATGCTAAATCTAAAAAGTCACTTACTTGTGCTACTAATTCACTCTGCTCCTTCTGAAACATTCGATTAATTGCTTCACAGGCTAGACCAACAGTATCTGCTCGCTTTTTCATTCCATTCATTAGTGGGCCAATGGTCTCTAAAGATGCCATGGCTCGAACACACAGCTAAGTGCCCAAAAAGAGAAGGTTACTTGTAGAGTAGCAACATTTCATACAGCAAATAATAAGTAAAAAAACCAAAAAAACCCTACCCAAAACCAAAAAATCTACATTCAGTTCAAGTTTAATAATAAACTGAATTAAATTCAGTATCATTTATTATAACATCTAAACTGGTTTAAGAAATGATAAAATACCATGCAGTTCATATGCAAAAAGGCACATGGTAGAGAGGGGATTTATACTACAATATACATTAGTCAAGAAGAGGGAGAACAGGTAAACTTTGGAGCTGTACGCTATTGAATGGATTCATCAATACCTCATTTTCAGACAGGGCATGGATAACCCGGATGGCACTCTTAGGAATCGCATTGTTCCTATGATTCATTGCCTGGATAACTTTAGGAAGATGGCCCAATGGTGGGACTTGATCTGCCAGCTGAGGCTGTGCGTTGAAGAGACACACTGTTGCCATTGTCAAAGTTTCCAGAGTTTCCCCCTAGAGAGAGTATAAAACAATCAAAACAAACTATAAAATACTGTTACGGTCCTAAATATTCTTGACAATGTATCTGATATTCAAAACTTGCTCTTTCAGAGCTTCTGTAATTGTTAGAAATACACCATCTCAATATAGATACCTCTAACTTTGGTTCATAAATAACCATTTTACTGAAGAGTTTCACTTTTGAACATGGCCAAAAAAAAGATCGATGGGCATGTGCTGCTGCTATATTGAAAGAGGCAGCCGATTTTTAATGCATCGTTAATGAGAATGAGGTTTTAAGAGAAACACCATCAGTCTAGTTAGCAAATTCTAGTTAGATTTGAGGATGACTGAAGCTTACATGAGGATTGTTTTTCTCCAGGAGTTCAGTTAATTTTTCCAATAGTGCAATAAGAAATTCTCTAGGCTTTCTTAGAACCCAAGCTGGTTGTGCAATAAAGATCCTCAAGAAGACTCCTCCAACAGCAAGTTCACCCTCTGCCTCTCCAAACACCACAGCAAAATCTTCAGGTAACTTTAAATAGACAAAGAACCATAGTCAAGACACAATAATCATTAGTTGTACATGAACCTAGCAATGCAAACCCTATTAAAGAAATGTTTACAAAATTAACCAGCTCGTACACAGCCATGAACATAACCAAATTATGAGTTTTATTTTTCTCTGAATAAAGTTTGGCAAGGGTGCTTTTATCAATTACTTGCTTCAAAAGTAAGTATTTCTATTTTTATGTTTGAAGCCTTATTTTCCAAGGGAACACCCAAGAGTTTTAACGACAAAGTAGCTACAGGCTGGCAATAAACTGACTCAGTAGAAATTAAAAAATAAAATAAAATAATATTTTACCTTCCAGTTTACATCAGGGTTGTCCTGCTGATTTTTAAAGTGCCTTAGGGAAAAAAGGGGCGGGGGGGATACCAAAGTTCAGTCACAAAATACACTTTAACCTTTAGAATAAGTCTTAGGTGAAAAGCAGAATAGGAAATGTTTGCCCTTCCCAGTAATTTTATTTGAAGGTTATATGTTACTACCTTTGTCTTTACTTACTCTAGCATCATTTCTCTAACTGTTGTGGACACTTTATCTCTGGAATTATCATTCCAAATTAACTCAGGATTTTCATGAGTCCCTTCAAAAATATGTACAGCAGCTTCAGGGTTGTCTCTCATAGCATCCATGAAAACGCTGGGTAGAAATTTCATTAATGTAATCCGAACCTATAGGAACAGGTTTGAGGAAGGAAAAAAACACCTACTGGAAACATCTCAATATTTGGTTTGTTTTACATTTTGCTAAGATGGAATATCAGTATAACTTGTGTTATGGCTGAGTGGGCTACAACTATTATCTAAAAGTTCTGAAGTAGGAGAAAAGATACACCTTGGTTTATGCAAAGGTAAATTTAAACAAGACTTACTATGACCTGGTTCTACTCACTTACCAAGTTTCATTTCTATCTCCTGCCTCAAACTTAAGAGACTTTAAGACATTCAGTATTACTGGCGTGTAAAGTTGCCAGAGCGCACCCTGCTGGCCAATGCCTTGCATAGCTGCTCCCTCTCCCCAGAATGCCCTTAGCTGGCCTGTCCTTCCAACTCTCCCTCACACCCGCCACGCCCACAAACTGATTTTTCTCATGCTGCCTTTGGGTCTTACAAGTTATCTTTTTAGTGCATTTATTTTGTTCTACTATGTTTTGTTAAACTGTGCCTTCTTCTAAAAAGGATTTAAAAGGCAGCTAAAAATCACATCTATCGTACACACACACACACACACACACACAAATTGAAAATTAGTTTGAGGCACAAGGACAAAGGGAAAATGAGGGTTGGGAAAGTAAGTTTTTTTCTTCACGTCGCCACACCTGTTTTTCTTCTCCATGTCAAATTTTGTGCTCAAATCTTATCGAAACTTTCCCTGACCAGTCTATCTTGCTAGATGCTTGTAATCTCAGCCCTGGCACATAGCGGATGCTTAACTATTTACTTGAATAAACGAAGACTAATGTGAAGCCAGTGCACAAAGGAATCATTGAAAGCTGTGTAATTGCTAGTAATACACTACAAATTTAACTCTGAACTTCCTAGCAGGCAATGAACTAAACAATTTCAGTTAAATAAAATCAAATCATGCTAGTTGTTTCAGAGACACCCAACTGTTTCTGGAGGAACAAAGCAGTTTCTGTTGAGGCTTCCATAGGATGGCATTTGTTATATATAAAAAGAGGGTGAAATCAGCAAGGGGTTTCACAGGCTCATTACTTCCTATATTCCCTAAGTATGCTGAGAACATCGAACCAAAATACAATTCAATTCTACAGAGGACAAAAGAAGGTAGAGAAAGTGATTACATACATCACTGTTCTTGGTTACAAGGTCCCTGAGTGTAAGAACCATGCCTGACCTGTTCATTGTGGCACATTCTCACAAAGCTCAGAGAAATACATATCAAAGAAGAATTAAAAATTGGAGCAGGATGTAAAGGATATTTATTTCAGTTTTCTCACTGTGGAGCTAAAGAAACAGGTTTAGAGACAAGTTACCCAGAGCCATTAAGCTAAGTCAGTGATTTGTTCAAAAATTAAGAGTTCAGCTCACAATGTCATGCTGCCACCTTGCCTTATAAGGCCAATTACTTCATCTTTAAAACAACAAACGATTGGGTTAAAGTTTTTTTTTTAAAGCAGAATCATCTTTTGAAACATACTTGTAATATTGGGATATTTAATAAGAAACCCAGCTTAATCCTTTCACTATTAGGCAACACTTACACCGCTAACAGAACACTATTGAAAACATTCTACATCAATTTTAGAGCAGAAATGTCTGATGTTTTTACATATTTCATTATATCCTAGTATTTAAAAAAACTAATAACTAATCTCATATTTTTAAATATTTCATAGCTTGAAACAAAAATTGGAATCGTTTTTATCACAAGTAAGCTAAATTTGAAGTAATAATCTTTCCAGAAACCATTTATATACTTGCAAAAAGCTATATTCATAAGGCACTACTGCAGAAATCATCTATTAATCAGTTCTATGAATTTCAAATGTCTTATATTTAAGAACTACATTTATGATTATTATTAAATTGATATAAAAGCAAACTCTAGTTTTACTCTGGTTAACTGTCATAAGCTATTGAGTCTTCTAAGTTTATTTAATCTAGTCTATTAGCATCTGACACTTTGCAAAAAAGCTACATTAAATTATTTGACCAGCTATACAAAATCAAAAGTTTCTTCCTATTTGATTTCTGATAATGCTTGCTTGGTGATCAATTTAATGAATGACCCAAGTCTATTCATTTATAAAAAACAGTATTAAAAAGCAAAGCTTATCAGGATGTTTAAAGTATTTTAGGTACTAAGAACTACATAACCTGAACAACATTGGTTATATGCCATTAAACATTTGAGTAAAAAATTTATATAAGGCAAATACTTTTACCATAGTCTTTCGGAGTTATGTTCAGGTTATACAGCTATTCTAGAACAGGGGTTGGGAAACAAGGGGCCAAATCTGGCCTGCCATCTATTTTCTATATAAAGTTTTATTGGAACACAGCCACATCCATCTGTTCACTTACTATGGCTGCTTTCCTGTTACAACAGAAGAGCTGAACATTTGTGGCAGAGATCATATGGCCAAGAAAGAATAAATTATTTGCTACATGGTCCTTTATAGAAAAAGTTTACTGGGCCCACCTCTACTTTACATCATGCATAATATAAAAATTAACTCGAATGGATCAAAAACAAATATAAGAGCTAAAATTATAAAACTCTTAGGAAAAAATATAGACATAAATCTTTGTAACCTTGGATTAGGCAATGATTTCTTAGATATGGCATCAAAAGTATAAGCTACAATAAAAAAAAGATAAGTTGAACTTCATCAAAATTTAAAACTTGTGCTTCAAAAGTTACCTTCAAGAAAATGAAAAAACAACCAACAGAATGGGGGAAAATATTTGCAAATCGTATATCTGATAAGGGATTAGTACCCAAAATATATAAAAAACAATAAGAAGATAAATAATCCAATTTAAAATTAGCAAAGGATGTGAACAGATATTTCTCTAAAAAGTTGTACAAATGGGCAATAAGCAGATGAAAAGATATTCAACATAATTAGCCGTCAGGGAAATGCAAATAAAAATCATGTGAGATATCACTTCACACCTGCTAGGATGATTGTAATCAATCAAGACATCACAATAAGTGTTAAAGAAGATGAAGAGAAATTAGAACCTTCATACAATGCTAGTGGGAAAAATGGTAGCAGCCACTTTAGGAAACAGTATGAATTCCTCCAAAGGGTAAACACAGTGCTACCATATGACCTAGAAATTCCACTCCTAATGAAATAAAAACACATATCCACACAAAAACTTGTACACAAACGTCCACAGTATTATTCAGAATAGTCAAAAAGTAGAAACAATCCATGTGTCCATCAAGATAACTGGATAAACAAGATGTGGAATATTTGGCAGTAAAAGTGAATGAAGTACTAATACTTGCTACAACATAGATGGAACCTTGAAAACATTATGCTAAGTGATAGAAGCCAGTCACAAAAGACCACATATTATATGATTCCATTTATGTGAAATGCCCAGAGTAGGCAAATCCACAGAGACAGAAAGTAGGTTAGTGGTTGCTGGGTGCTGGGAGGAGAGGGGACTGGAGGGTGAGTGCTAAAGGCAACAGTGCTTCTTTTGGGGCTGATGAAAATGTTCTATAATTGATTATGGTTGCCCAATCTGTAAATATAATAAAAACCATTGTATATATGAATTGTATGGTATGTCAATGATATCTCCATTAATCTGTTACAGAAAAGGAAAAAAAAGTTTACTGATGCCAGCTTTAGAATCTCTTGCTGTAAATCATTCAATTAAGGAGCTGATACTTGTCTTTTTCCTGTATAGAAAATTTAAGTATAAAAACATTCACTTGGTAAAATTTGTCCCTCATGTATTTCAAAAGTCAAAAATATTACTAAACAGCTCAAAGTCAACTCCAGTACATACTTAAACATCTAAACCACTATGTAAAACATCTAGTATTAGAATATTACAGTTATTTGCTACCCCACTCCAGCTTCGAGAAAACTCAATATTCAACACCAATATTCATTCTTTCATGGACCCTTCTGTAGGCATCCAAATGTAATCTCCCTCATCTCATCAACCCTGCTGAACATAGATTATTACCTTATTCCTAAAGTACAATGGTTTTAGTTTCCCAATACCTAGACTGAGAGATCAAGCAAAAAAAACCAACCAAAAAAAAAAAACAAACAAAAAACTGAATCCAACTTGTTTTACTCATGTAAAAAGTGTTCATTATTCATTAGCCTTTAAAATTTTTTTCAACCTGAACTTTACCTGGAGACACAATGTGTACAATGGAATCCACCGTGGCTTTAGATAGAGGTAAGGGACCTGTAGCCTCTTCCTTACTCAAGGTACATTTGTAGACTCGCTTGACCAAGAGTCCTAAATATCAGTCCAGGTAGGCTCCAAAACAGTCGCGTGGGAAGTAAGTGTATCAGGAATGCAGATTCCTGGGCCTCGTCCCAGATATAAACACAATTCTGAAAGTAGGGCTCATGAGCCTTTATTCCACGGTTCCCACCATTCTCTGAGGTGCTGCTCGGTGGGCCGGCACAGAGAATGAGTCAGTGAGCACTACTTCTTGTGAAACTGATTTAATAACAGAATAGAATAACTTTGCTAACACCTGTGTCTGAATGAAATTCTATTCAGAGGAATTATTTTAACAGGTTCCTGCACTCCAAAGTGGACCATGGCTCCAGAGATTATCTGGTCGTCTCCAGTTCTGAATAAAAGACCTCCCTGCAGAGTGGGGAGGAGGCAGAGGTACGGTTACACTCACGTGCCTACACAGCCTCACTTCCTGCGGGTGGCCATCCTTACTAATTCAGGTGTGGAGTGTAAAAGACAGAAATCACCATCTCTTTCACTAGCTGCTTCCACAGGCCAATCCTTGCAGTGTGGAGGTCTAATGTACCCTCTGTCATAACCTAAATACACTCTTGTTCTCTCTTCAAGGGAGTTTATCACCATTATCCAAACACTGTCTTAAGACTTTTCAATTTCAGTGCAGGCTTCCCTGATTATAGTTTTTTCAAATAGTAATATATAGCAACAATTTCAGGCATGTCAATCTTCCAACTTTCACATCAAATCATTTCCTTATCCTCGCTATCTCAGATTTTGGCAAACTTCACAAAATCAATATTAAAGTGACAGAACTTTAATAATTAATTTCCTGCTGAAAACTTATTTTGTGCTCACCTTTGGACCTATTAGTTTATCTGCTGTCATTTTAGCAAAAAGTTCTGCTGTTTGGGCTCGAACCTGTGGATGTGTTGAATTGCAGAACATATCCAATAAATAAATCAAAGCTCCTATGAAGGAAAAAAAGAATTAGTGCTTATACATAAAGAATTTGACTTTTCTAATCAGTAGATTCATTTTCAACCTTATTTCAATCAACTCAATACAGTTTGATTTTTTAAAATTATAAGCCTTCCAAAGTATTTTTCCAGTTTATCAGACTGCACAAAGCAGCTCAAAATAAGCTTCATCATACTGAACGTGACTGGATAAGAAAGCACTCTATACATTACCCTTTGCCATTGCTTCTTTGATTATTTTTGTACTTGACGTCAAAGCATAAAGAGTTTCCAGAACAAGCTGACGACCTGCAGAGTAAAAGACATTTCAAAGAATGCATCATGTTGGCTTACATTTACTGCATCAACTCTGTGCCATGCACTCAACTAGATGTTCAACACAGGGTATCATATTTAACCTTCACAACAACCAGCAAGACAGGCCATGTTATGGATGAGGAAGCCGAGGCCCAGTTTAAGCAGCCTAGGGCTTCACAGTTAGTGAGCTGTATGGCTGGGTTTTGTACCCAGGTCTGTCTGACTCCAAAGTCCACACTTACAACTACTATGCATTACTGTCTTCCTACCTCATTATTCACGCACACTCAATATCTTCTCACTTCCTATCACCCAGAGGACACTCTGATCAGGCACCCTAAGATTTTTACCTGGTATTACTGTCTTGGGAAAGAAGTAGGAGGTAGCAGTTGTAAGACAGTGCCCTACTCTAAGATATAACAGCATCCTTCTGAACACAGCCTGTGTCCCCTCAGCCAGTCACTGCCACATCACATGCGAGTACGTGGATTGTTGGACTTTACTCTTACAGAGTCAAAAGGGAATGACAGGCAGGTAGCCAAAGGAATAAACAGTCGGCAAACAAGGTAGAGGCTGTACAGTTCCAGGCTGCGACTAAAACAACAACAATGATGTCTCCTAACAAACAGTATAAGATAGATAATTTAGTCTAAAATATAAATGATAGCAGAGTAGGCTGAAATATCCAGATATCAGATATTTTACCCATAAGCATAAAATATTGACTAGACTATATATATCAGGTGTAAATACGAAGTTACACTTTCAAACTATAATTTCTGTAACATTCTTTATTTCACCAACCAGTTTAGTTTTGAAGTCTCACAAAGTTATTGAAAACCAAAAACCAAAAAAAGCCAACTAAGGTTATAGGTAGGATAAAAATAATCTGAAAATAATCTTTCTAAGCTGTCATTTTAAAGAGCTATTTCAAGCATGTCATCTATTCAAGAAAAAAAAATTGTTCAATGAAAATTCAGCTCCACTCAATTCACTGAACATAAAGAAATGCCAAACATAGGCAAAGCACTGGGATATAAGATGAACAAGATGGGTTCCTATTTTCAAGGAGGTGGATAGACATGAAGTCAAGACTAACATGATTTTGAAGGGGTTGGCAAAGCCCACTGAGCAACGTACTCTGATCGTTGGTAGTAAGGTTGGAGTTATGTTGCAATTGCTTAAAAAATTCAATAATTTTACATTTGAAAAGTAATCTCAAGGTTGCTGCTAGCACAGCTACAAACTATTACACCAGACAGCTGCATGGTTTGAGGAGCCTGTATTAGAACAGGCTATATTCAAGAAATAGAGTTGGTGTATTTTTTAATCACCTTGGTGGTAATAGACTCTGTTAGTCTCAAATCAGTAAAAGACAGAGTACACAAGATTGAGTGCTAAACTGAATACAAGATAATCTTTACCTTAAATATGTTTTTTATCATTCAATACCAATTATGTTTTTTTTATAAATCATGGAATACTAGTTAATTCTTAATTACTCATGTGTGGATTACTCTCAAAAAATTGAAAATCCCAGGTTATTTTTCTTTGCATTTGGATGTCCCTCTTCTCCAGCTTTTGGTAAGAGAAATGCAAGATAACCTTATTAACGTAAAACATAATTAAGGAAGACAAATCTAGCGTAAATATTCTAAAATTAAACATGGATAACATTTGTCTGAGGTCCTGTCTCAAAGACGTAACGGCTCCCTTCCACAGGTTGGCCATGCAATGGTTTCCAAAATTCCACTTGTGAATATACGTACTTGATGGTAACGAATGTAGAAGAGCCAGTAAGTTGGACAAAACCATTGATTCAGCAATATTGTTTACACAATCTTGATTAGATGTCACTATATTCACAACCTGAAAATTAATCAACAGGATAATTAAAAGTTTGGGAAATAATTTTAGACATAAATCAAATTAAGTCATACAGACTTTACAAAAGTGAGAAAAATGTTAGGAGGACAAAATATTTAATTTTTAGAGAAGAGTTTAATTTTTAAAGATTGGCTTTATTACTTTGATCTTCTGAGAAATAATACCTTGACGTTTATAACAAGCCTTCAATCCTATACCAATAACATACTCCAGAACTCTAACACACACAGTAGTGTTTTCCAATCACAGATTTGAGGTTGGGGGTGGTTAAGAAGATAATGATCTCTCCACTGGGACTTTCTTTTGCTTTTAGAGGAGAAAGTAAATGTCTTCAGTACCACAAGAGACTGGGTCTATTTTAAAGAAATAGGTATGTTTTTCTTTTAAAGAGGAAAGTGTAACTTTTATAGAATACATCTAAAGATCAATATCACTTAATGATCATGTGGTCAGTATCTTAGAGCAACATATCTTAGATTTAATGTTTATTTTAAAAGTTACAAGATACTTGAAGGAATTCAGTAGAGAAGCATGTTCTTCAATTAAAAGAACATGCTCATTAAGCTTTCTGACCAATTTTTTTTTTTCTTTTTGAGACAGGGTCTCACTCTCTTGCCCAAGCTAGAGTGCAGTGGCATCATCATAGCTCACTGCAACCTCAAACTCCTGGGCTTAAGCAGTTCTCCTGCCTCCTAAGTTGCTGGGACTATAGGTGTGTGCCACTACGCTCAGCTAATTTTTCTTTCTTTATTTCTTTACTTTTTTTTTTTTTTCTTTTGTAGAGATGTGGTCTCAATATGTTGCTCAGGCTGGTCTCAAACTCCTGGCCTCAAGCAATCCTCTGGCCTCAGCCTTCCAAAGTGCCAGGATTACAGGCGTGAG
>CAUYSK010011547.1:0-14131 GCA_963575035.1 Avahi laniger | reverse complement strand
ATTCCTCATTTGGGTGTATCACTCTAGCTCATTTACTGAGTGACCCTAAAAGTTGCTAGTTTTGAGTGGGGCCCAGGACAAGAGAAGGTTCTACAACAGATCCAGGCTACTATTCAAGCTGCTCTGCCCCTTGGGCCTTATGATCCAGAAGATCCAATGGCTCTTGAAGTGTCATTGCAGATAAAGATGCTGTTTGGAGCCTTTGGCAGGTCCCTATATGTGAATTGCAGTGAAGGCCTTTAGAATTTTGGAGGCAGGCCCTGCCATCCTCTGCAGGTAACTACTCTTTTGTGAGAGACAAATCTTGCTACTACTGGGCTAGTAGGAGCTGAATGCTTGTCCATAGGCCACCAAGTTACCATGCTACCTAAGCTCCCCACTATAAACTGTATCTTATCTGACCCATGAAGCTGTAAAGTTGGGCATGCACAGCATTACACCGTCATCCAATGGAAGCAGGCCCTGAAGGCACAAATAAGTTACAGTAGACTGAGTAAAGAAGATCATGCTCAACGAGTGTGAGTGAGCATCGTCCAATCTATTGAAGGTCTGAATGGAACAAAAATTCAGAGGAAGGGTGAATTCATTCTCTCTCTGTTTAAGCTGGGACATCCATCTTCCTCTGCTCTCAGGCATCAGCGCTTCTGGTTCTTTGGCTTTGGACTTGGTCTAGGATTTACACCATTGTCGCCCCAGGTTCTGGTCCTCAGAACTTTGGACTTGGACTGAATTACATAAGCTTTCCTACTTCTGGCACCTCACAAACAGCATATTGTGGGAGTCTCAGCTTCCATAATTGTGTGAGCCAATTGCTGTAATAAATCTCTACCTATCTGTCTGTCTGTCTATCTACCTGTTTGTCTATATATATCCATCCATCTATCCTATTGATTTTGTTTCTGGAGAACCCTAATCCAGGACATATGTGACTTTTATCAGGCCTGGGGTATAGGGAACTGCTGGAGGTGCTTCTAAGCTCATAGGCCAGTTCCCACAAACATAGGCCAGTGAATGACCCTCTACTTGCCATTCTGATGGAGATCAAGCCTTCTCTCCTAGCAGCAGCAGCTTGCATGTAGTAACACCTTAAAATAATTTTTGATCAAGTAAATTATAAAACACTTGTTGAGGCCCTGTGGTTTAGAGGAATTGATACATAATATATGAAAACATGGGATATTTAGAATTTAAATGTATGAAACTTGAGGATCTCATAGATGTATTTCAATTACTTACATAATATCTATATTATGTCTATAATTCTATAATCATGAGTAATTAAGAATTGGGTAATCTTCACTTTAGGTATGTGGTGTACTCTTTGTCTAATATTCATCTATCTGCATCTTTGATTTACCTAGACCCTTTCAAAAAGGGTTTCTCTTCCTCACAAACTCCTGTGTTAGAGAAGAATATTTATGATTCTTTTTTCTAATCCTATTTTATGTTGTCCTAATTATAATTATGTATATTCTGATTATATATATATATCACATTAACATTAATTAGATGAAATTTGTTGAAGGGAAGTACAAACATAACACTTTTATCACTAAGAACAAACCTTGTTTACTGTTGGTACTCAATGAATGTATATTGATGATGATATAATTTATAAAGCTGAGTGTCTTCTTTATTTGGCTTCTTAAGCCCTTTTTCATTCAGATAAAGTGTCTAGAGATATTTTATAAAACTATTCGGATTTCCATAGAGTTTCCTTTTGCTAAGTATCATCTATTCTGGATATGCAACAGGAAGCGGCATTTCTGGGAAATGTAGTTGTGCAACACAAATTTCCAAGAAATTATCTTGGAAATTCAGAGGTTTAGAGTTTGGAGGAGGTAGCTTGACTTGATGAGTTAATAGAAATTCTTCTAAACTTATAGAACTCAACCTTCTATTCCTTTCTGAATAATTTATTGGGGCTATAGGATTCCTTCTCTCCCCTTCCCCCATCCTTTCAGTGAGATACTGCCTTGCATACTTTGCGACTCTTTGAAGCACAGTTGTTCTCCAATAGTTCATTCTTAACATTTCAAAGAAGCTTCAGATGTTTTCCTTAGGTTTATTAATCATAAAAGAATTATAAAACTTTTCCAGACAAACTCCACCTGGCCTCTTCTTGTTTGGTCCTTCTGTAATCCTGATTACTCAACATTTGTGTATGTTTCTGCTTATGTTTGGAAAACCGCATATTGATATACAGAACTTTTTTGGTTAGGATTATTCAAAATCAACTAAAATTATAATATACTTTGAGATGCATTTGTTGTCACTGCCTGGTACTAAGTGGAATAAATGGAACAATGAACTCATTAGAATGCCCTTGTGAAACATCACAAGCTTTGGGGACCTCTCAGCAGTCCCTACTCAATATTGGAAAACCATTTAATGCTACTCTAAAACATTAAGACTTGCAGTTTAGGTTTGAGACACTTGAATGAGTAAGCAAAGCCCTAAGTAGAAACCTGATATATCATACTTTTTGGCCTTTCAAAGATAAAATCACAGAACCATAGAATATTTAGAACAGGATCTAAAAACATCTGAACCTCTGAAGATCTAATCATTCTGACAGTATCTCACAAAGGGCATCTGTTTATTTGGCTTATCAAGTCTGTGTTAAGAATCTTCATTTTTGTTTTTTTTTTTTTGTTTGTTTGTTTGAGACAGAGTCTCACTGTGTTGCCCGGGCTAGAGTGCCATGGCGTCAGCCTAGCTCACAGCAACCTCAAACTCCTGGGCTCAAGCGATCCTCCTGCCTCAGCCTCCCGAGGAGCTGGGACTACAGGCATGCGCCACCATGCCCGGCTAATTTTTTCTATATATATTTTTAGCTGTCCGATTAATTTCTTTCTATTTTTTAGTAGAGACGGGGTCTCGCTCTTGTTCAGGCTGGTTTCGAACTCCTGAGCTCAAACAATCCGCCCGCCTCGGCCTCCCAGAGAACTAGGATTACAGGCGTGAGCCACCACGCCCGGCCAAGAATCTTCATTTTTGAATGACATTAAATACTTTTCTCATTATAGTCAGAACATGACCAAGAATGAACAGCCTTCTATATGTTACAGTTATTTTAATTTGCAAGTATTAAACCAATGCATTTTATTTCTTCCTTCTCCCTTAAATCATTTTTCCTTTGCAGTCTTCTAAAGCTGGGTCTTGAGGCTTACAGGACCCAGGATAAGAAGACAGATAATGGACTTCTTTAACAAGACAGAAGGATTGAAAGACAAGGCTTTGTGCAGTTGAGAATTTTTTCCCAGTCTGCTTTAGCTTTGGTTTTACCTGCCAAAGGGAAATTCTGGAGAACTTGGGTCAGTCACAGAGTTTTCCCATAGTGAAGAAGATATCCCTTCCCATATGGCATGTGATTGAGCTATTTCCCTCTCTGGACTTTGGCCTGAAGAGGAGAAGTTGCGTTAAATAGTTGTGTGGGAGGCTATTTCCATTTTGGCTTGGAAAGAGATTGCCTTTTGGGCTAACCTTGACCAACCTGGTACTCAACCACAGCAAACTGAACTTGACTATGCAATGTGGCTGGGTGGAGCCCTTAAAGTTTAGTTTTTCTGGGCTTGTTTCCCAACTCTTGTACCGAGGACACAAGAGTTCTTGAAAATTCTGGAAGGGGGTCAGATGCAGTGGCTTACACCTGTAATCCTAGCACTTTGGGAGGATCACTTGAAGCCAGGAGTTCGAGACCAGCCTGAGCAACATAATGAGACCCTGTCTCTACAAAAAATAAAAAAATTATCCCAGTGTGGTGGCATGTGCCTATAGTCCCAGCTACTTGGGAGGGTGAGTCAGGAGGATTGCTTGAGCCCAGGAGTTTGAGGTTGCAGTGAGCTATGATCATACTACTGCACTATAGCCCAGTGACAGAGTAAGACCCTGTCACAAAAAAAAAAAAAAAAAAAAAAAAAAGATAGAGAGAGAGGAAGAAAAAAAGAGAAAATTCTGCATGGGCAACTTGTAAGGCAGCTTGCAGCTTCATAGAGAGCCAGTGGGGCTGCCTTATGTCCCAGTTTGAGATTGTTATAGTTGACAACTGTTGTTTCAGTATAATTTTAATAGGCCTTCTGCTCACTCTCACAAGTATCTCTATTTGGATGATAAATTATTTTGTCAGCCTAGCAAGCAGTCTTGCTTAGGTGGGGGACATCCTGAAGCAGAGGTAGGAGGTGGACTGTGGGGCCAGATGGTTGGATGTAGGAAATGTCACAGATTTGGGGAGCTCCATAGCACTGCTGAGAACTGAACTGAGGCTCCATTAACCAGGGAATGCTACCAGACTTTTAAAGCCAGGAACCAGATCAAGGAGGATTCCAGAAAAGGAGTTCAATTATGAATGCAGGTATTCTGAGAAACTTTAGTCATTCTCTGCCCACACATAAACTATAGGCCTTCCCCAAATACCCAGATACCATCTTGAAGTGCAGAGGTGTGATATGTGCTTGTGTGCTGCACACATGAATGTGATGGAAGGCTGAGAAATCTGTACTTTCTAGACAGGTCAGAACATTACCTAAAGGGACTGTTTCAATTATTGAATTGGGCTAAATTTTAAGCAATATTGAAGAAAGTTAACTTCCTCCCCTCTAAACATCTGATGGAGGTTTGTGAGGAAGATCAGAACAGTTTCAGTCAAATTAAAGGAGTTACATTTTTCTTTGAATATCTAAGTTGCACTATGCAGGTAAATTTATGACCCCACTACATGTATGCAAAAATAGACTAGTGTACTCATTTAAAAAATGGTCAATGGCATCAGTCTGCTTGGCCCCAAATACCAGTTTTGCCAATTACAAGCTACATTACTTGGACTAGCAACCTAACTTCCCTAAAATATTATTTTTCTATGTGCAAAATGGAGACGATGATAATGTCCAATTCTGTGTATTGTGAGAGTTAAATGAGACGTATGTACTGGATATGTATTATATGCTCAATGAATAAATTAGCTGTGTTATTTTCTATGGTTGCAATTATGTATCTTTTTGCTTTTGGTCACTTATAGTTCATGTATTTGCATCAATCTCATCTCTATCTATGGGAGTCAAGCTTCTTGAGGGCGTTAGATTTTCTTTTATTTGTAACCCACATGTTAAATTCTCCATGTACTAAGGATTATCAATAAATGTACCTTCAAGTTGTTGACCATAGAAGGCTCCAATTGTTGATAATAAAATACAAGTCATTTTTAATTCTCTCCTTCACTTTCAATATCCAATCTATCAGCAAATACTGTATTTTCTGTTTCCAAAATACCCTTAGACTACACTTACCTCTCTCCATTTCCATTGCTACCACTTTATTTCAAGCCACCTGGATTTTCCTCATTTGTATCCTTATTTCCATTCTTGGTCATCTAAAATCTATTTTTTTAACATAATTTATGGAGTATGTATAATATAAATCAGATCACATCATTTCCTTGCTTAAAATACTTCAAGGGCTATCGTATATTTTAAAATAAAATCCAACTTTTTTTTTTCACTATCACCTATAAAGTCCTGAATCAGGAGCTGGAAATTCAAATGCCCATAGAGGCCAAATAGGCAACATAAATTAAGGAAAAGACTGGACTGGGACAGTGGTGAGCATGAGGTCACAGGTCTTGTCTTGAGGGGGTGGATCCAGCTGATTGTAGCCAGGTAAGAATGCAGGCCCATTGCTGACAGATATTTTGAAATTTTTCAAATTCTAGACATTTTGATATGATTATCTCCCTATTTTCAACTTTCGGCAACTAATTTAAGAAAACACACAGATAGCTATAAACCAGATCTAGGCCTGAGACTTCTGTTCTGCATGACTGGGCTCTCATGTAGCTTTCTAAACTTCTCTTCTCCATACTCTGCCATTGCCTTCTTTATGTTTCTTGAAAATTCTGTGCTCTGTTTCACACCAGGGCCTTTGGACTTGCTCCGCCAGGATTACTCTTCCCCTCTATAGTTCACAGTCTTCTTATCCTGTAGGTCTCAGTTTAAAGTGGCAGCTCCTCAAATGGCCCTTTTCTCATGGGAGTCCCTAACTTAGCTCAGGTAGCCTAGAAAGCAGAAGCTGAAATAAGGGTTATGCGCTAAGCTTTATTTGGGAGGTATAATGCTAGGGTAGGGCTGTAAGACTGAGAAAAAATTGAAATGCAGAAAGATGGAAGAATGGGAAATAATGCAAGGGGAAGCATCTTCTAAGCCATGAAGAAACACAGCTGGTCACAAGGTACTGACTGTATGAATACTCATTCTGTGAAGATTACCAATCCGGAGCTTCTTATTTTAACGACTTGGATTGGGGATTCTTAGACAACATGAATGGTGTATATTTGCTCATTAAACCTACTGAAACCCGATTTGTGGTAAGGAATTCTCAGCATAGGCTTTTATTTCTTTTTTTTCCGTCCAGAGCCAGGCCAAGATGGATAAGTTTCCTTCTTATTTTCCTGTGCCTGTAATTTGTTTTTGTTTCTGTTGTTGCTGTTTATTTGGTTGGTTTTCTTTTTTCTCTTTTTAGGTTCAAGAGTTCTAACTTTATCCAGCGGTCTTAGTTCCAGATCCTAATCTCTGTGGGCCTTAGGCTTAGTATCATATCCCTATCCGGCCATTAAAATCTATTGGTTTCTGAGACTAACACTCTTCACACCTCAGGAACCTCATTGTCAGCTTATACTCCCTGCTCTGGTTTTCTCTTCCCTCTTTGTTTTTGGGCCCTAGAGTTTTCTCTAGTTTCTTTTATGCTCAGCTAGGTTTCTAAAGAAATGTTTGTGTTGTGTTAGCTAGAATTTCTAGGTGTTTTGTGTTGAGGAGATTTTCATGGTTATTTGACCAAAGTTCAATATTTTTGGAAACAGACATCACACATTGAAATTGTGCACTTGTTGGTCTGTCTGCCCCAACAAGACAGTGTGGTCCACAAGAGCAGGAACCTTGCCTAAGTCCTGTATCTTGCAAAGTGCCTGGCACATAATTGGGACTCATGACGTGTCAAAAGAATGAATCTCAATAACATTCATTTGGAATTTAACTCTGCTCTGAGTTCCATAGGACAGTGACTGTTTTACTCAACTTTGCCTTTTCAGACAATTTAATACAGTTGCAGGAATAGAGTAGATATTTTTTATAAGTGTTTGTTGCTCAATTTATCTTTATATTAAAAAGGAATTATAAAAATCACTGGCACCTTTAAATTTAGTTATTTTGGGAATGTTAAGATGGATACTTACAGTATTATTTTTCAAAATTTTTACTGATCCCTGAAGCTGTAAGTAATTTTTCCTCTGTATATCTCTTACAACTCTTCTTGCTTTGCCTATTTTGTTATGTATCTGCCCCATCTCCATTGCCAGACTCTAAGCTCTTGAGGGCAGTTTTGTCTGATTATTATTATTTTTTTGATCTCCTAGTGCAGGGTTTTTCAACCTTGGCACTATTGACATTTTGGGCCAGATAATTCTTTGTGCATCTGTCCTGTGCATTGCAGAATATTTAGCAGCATCCCTGGCCTCTACCCACTGGATGCCAGTCCAACCCTCAGTTGTGACAACCAAGACGTCCCTAGACATTGCCAAATGTCCCGGGGTGGGGGGGCAAAATTTCTCTCAATTGAGAATCACTGCTTTAGAGGGCCTTGCACAGAGCAAGTGGTCCACATTTGTTTTTTACATAAATTCTACAGCAGATTTTGATTGAATCCCATAAAGGGGAACATGGGATTTACATTTCTCGAGGAAACTGGTCTAGTGTTGGGCCAGCTTTCTCATTTGCAGGTCTGAACTGGCACTAAGATAAGCTGTGCTCCTGTCACCATTCATTGTTATCTCCCCCTCAGAGCCTGTCCTCTCATTCTCATCTACTTATTTATAGCTTGAAAACATCTGGAGGTTTATGATGTTGCTGTGTAGCTTAAGTCTGTTGCTTCCATAATGCATGCATTCATTTTCTGACAAATGCTGTTGGTCATTTTACATTCAAATGCACCTGTTTTACAGACGACAGAATTTCCAAGCATACATAGACACAAAAGTTTAAATACTTATGTTTCTTGGCATAATTGAGCAAAATTTGGCCTCGGAATTGTAACTTTTTTTTCCTTTAGCAAAGCTACAACTAACTAAATCAGCTACTTTTGAAAAGAATTTCTGCTTTCTTATTTTCACATATTTGACAATGTTTTCAACAGTTTAGAATTATGTGTAAAAACCTAAGCAGTAAAATATGTTTTGTAAAAAAGATGTTTATGTTGGAAACAAAGCTTATAACAAGGATCACATTTTAGGTAACGAAAATAATTTTAGGCAATGGAAATTGACTAGGGTGAACCTACGAGCGCTGTTGCCTTTTCTTTCCTCTCACGTCCCATTCCCACTCTCAGCTCTGGCTCCCCATCATTTCTGCCTCTGTGGCTGGGAGCAGTGGTGTGGTGGTGGTGGAGGGTACAGAGCGGTGGTGGGGTTATAGATTAAACTCCATTATCCCCATTTGACAATTGAGAAAATAGGCTCAGAGGAATTAAATGATTTTTAAAAATCATCTTGCTAGTTGGGGTCAGAGCAAAGTCTCCTTTTTCCCAGGGTTCTTTCTACCATAAGACATATTCAGATAGTGATGTCATGTTCCAACTATTGCTAAGGAAGTGCAAAAAGTGTTCTCTGGATCCTATCACTTAAGATCAACAGGCTCAGAATGGCTGGAACCTTTTCTCAGGTAAACTTTAAAGGAGAAAATATTTCTTCTCTGCATCATACAGAATTTCCAGTTGAACCCAAACACAATCAATGACTCAAAGGAAAAATATCACAGGAGAAAGCTACAGTAAGTAAATGCAATGATATAATGTTATGAATTATTAAGACATTTGCAAGGATGAAAGAGCAGAAAAAAACCCAGATACAGCACAGAAACCAAAGCAACCTTAGTTCATTTTGAAGAATTATTAGATCACCTTTTTTCTTTTTCCTGTGAGCAGATATTAAGAGGAACTCAGCTAATGAAATTGAATGCCAGAACCACACCACACAAAATTCAACTGTGTTCATTTGCTTAATTATTATATTATCCTGAGGGAAATTCATTGAAATCCTGAGTAATAACAAGAAAGGCAAGTGATTTGTATCTTCAAGTCTCCACTTTAGCAAAATATTGGAAAAGCACCCCAATGAGAAATGATTTTCAATTATATTATTTTCCTATTATAGAAACAAAATGTCAATATAAAAAATTTAGAAAACATAAGGAAAGATCACCATTGTAATGATTACGGTTTACATATTTCTGATATGTGCACACATGTACATGCATGTATGCGTTTATGTATGTAGAAATACATATGTGTTTATGTATGTAGAAATACATATCCATGGTGAGGGAGGGAATATTGTTATCTATTTCTATCTCCATATCTATGTCTATGTCTATAACTATATCATCTATGTCCCAATAAGATAATATAATACTTTTAATGATGTTTTATTACCTGCTGATTTCACTTAACTTTCAGTGAATTTTTTTCCAATTCATTAAATAATTTAATATTCTTCTCTAATGTTATTTTTAATGGCTGAAGAGTCAACAAAGAACATGTAATTATCTTATGGAGGTCAATTTTCTTTTTTAAAAAATTACTGCTTTGTATTAGTAATAGTTTTCATTTATTGCTTTGTCTCACTCTACCTAATGATTCTAATTTCCACATTCATTTTCATGTTACATTTATTTAACATGTAGCTTTTTAAAGAACTTTCTCCATCATTTCACCGTGCGATTGACTTACATCATGGCTCTCAAGGTAGGTGACTGGAAGGAAAGCTTTGAGGCACAAAGTTTTCAGATATTTCATCATTTCAGAAACACTTTCCTGTCCCTGATTATTTGTTCCACCTCTCCCAGGAGGTGAATTATTACTCCATTTTTGGATGAAGGAAATACAGAATGCAAATATTAAGCATATGAGGGCCTGCTCAGGTGTAAAATGGATACCAAGTTCAAGTGTTTCTGAACATTTCTTACCCTGAGTTCTTCATCCTGAGTGTTTGATCTTTGTAGTGGCAGTTCCTGTTACTTACTGCCTGTGTTGGCCTTCAACTTTCGCTGCCCGGATGCCTTACTTTCTTGATGTTTTTCCCTTTAATTATCAGATAGGCAAAAACCATGCACTGATGAGTTTTATTAATGAAAGCAAGGATGAAGCCTGTTTTCCAGTGGTTTTTGAACTAATTGCCTCATGCTGGTTTTTCTATTAATAGTTTCCTTACTTTTTTCCTTGCTCAATTTTTAAAACTTATTTATTTATTTATTCTCTGCTTCCTGCTGTGATCCTTATTGAATATTTTATCTCAATTGCTAATAGTATACATTAATATTATAAATTCAATTCTTTTCTTAATTATCCCATGATACCAGTGGAATTTCATGTGATTTCCATGTAAAGACTCAGCTGGATCCAGAGATCAGTTCACAGATATTTTGAGATGATAGTCATAATAATATTAATAACTGAAATAGAAACTAACATTTATTGAGTATCTGCGTGACAGATAGAAATGGCTACTTTTTTTTTTTTTTTTTTTTTTTTTGAGATAGAGTCTCACTGTCACCCAGGCTGGAGTGCAGTGGCTTGATCATAGCTCACTGCAACTCCAACTCCTGGGCTCAAGTGATTCTTCCTCTTCAGTCTCCCAAGTAGCTGGGACTCCAGGCATGCATTGCCATGCCTGGATAATTTTTTAATTTTTTTGCAGAGATGGGGGGTCTTGTTATGTTGCCCAGGCTGATCTCAAACTTCTGGCCTTGAGTCATCCTCCTACCTCAGCCTCCCAAAGTGCCAGAATTACAGACGTGAGCCACCCCACCTGGCTAAGAAAGCCCATTTTAAGAGTTAACTCTAGTTATCTATATAGTGTTTATACATAAACTTATAAGCTTTGTGGAGAAAATGCATTTTCTGTATGGCTCTATGCCCAATCACTGGCTTTCTGATTCTGTGTATATTTCTTGGAGAGTAAATGTCCCACTCACTTTTAAAAACTTGTTAAAAGTTACCCATTACAGCTAAGAATCAGAGTATTAAGCAAGAGTAGAGTATGACTCTGGCATGGTATTTCCTCTATGCAGAAAAAGAAGCAGGAAATATATGCAGGGGAATGTTATCTGACCCTGTTGAAAGGTAGTATGCTTGTGATCTGTAAGTGTGTATAGAATATGGTCCTGTAATAACTTTTAGGGTTAAGTTCTAATAACCCACTTTCAAGTTTATAGGCAGGGAAGTGGGAATTTTATATTTGTATGCATGTCTAATACATGCATATAAATGCTTACTTTGCTCAAGCAAATGCAAAAATAATATTATCCTATAACTTTTTTTTTAACCTAGCCTTGCTTTCTTTTTTTTCTGAAGCAATTGGAAAAATAAATAATTTACTATTTTATGACTGTTTCTAGGTGTGATGGTATTTATTTAATTAATCAACAGAACAAGTGTTTATTTTATTATGAATATTTATAGATATTACAGTGTTAGCACTATTTCTTTTAAAGTTTTGTAAAATCTAAATAGAAGTATAACTAGATTAATAGAAAATACAAGTATTTTCAAATTGTAAAACCTGATTTTATCAAGTATAATACAATATCTTTTTTTTTTTTTTTTTTTTTTGATACAGGATCTCGCTCTGTTACCAGGGCAAGAGTGCAGTGGTGTCAGCCTAGCTCACAGCAACCTCAAAAAACTGGGCTCAAGTGATCCAACTGCCTCAGCCACCCGAGTAGCTGGGACTATGGGCATGAGCCACCACACCTGGCTAACTTTTCTATTTTTTGTAGAGATGGGGTTTTGCTCTTGCTTAGGCTAGTCTTGAACTCCTGGCTGCAAGTAATTCTCCCACCTTGGCCTCCCAAAATGCTAGGATTACAGGCATGAGCCACTGTGCCTGGCTCACAATATCATTTTGTTGCCTAAGAACTAGCTAATGCATGATTTCTCCTCCATTGTTTTTTGTTTTTTCTTGTTATTTTTTACATCTTTGAGATACATAGCTTGTAAACATTTAAAATTGCCATCAAATCATAGACCAAAAGTGTATTTTTAGAATGTAATTTTAGAATTTCATTAAGCAGTAAAGTCATTCATCATAAAACATCATGCATTGCTTGTTTTAGAGGGAATACTGAGCAGCTCATATCTTTGGCTTAAAAATAGGCTTTTTCTTTTTTCTTAAAGCAATTATCTTCTTTTCAGTCCAATTTTCTCTTCTCTAGTATTCAATAAGACTTCAGTTCCAATGAGTTTTTATTTTACTATGCTGATCATGAAATTATCCCACTTTTCTTTTTCTATCTGCCTCCAAAGCTGTAAAATTGTAAATGTATTTTTTTGGTCAGAAGCATATATTAATACATTCAGGGATAGTGAGGTCTATACTCTTTAACTCTCAGTGATTGCTAAGAACAGGCTGCTATGACTGTTGAATTGTAAGAGCCAGTTAAGTGGTTAGGAACATAAATTTGGAACCAGATTTCCTGGCTTGAATTCCGTTTCTTGTATTTACTAACATGTGACCTTGGCCAACTCATTAACATCTCTGTGTCTCAGTTTTCTTGCCTGTGAAAAGAGAAATAATAATAATATCCACCTCATAAGGTTATTGAGAGAATTAAGTGGGTTAATCTATGTCAAGCCCTTAAAACTCTGCCTGGCTTAAAGTAAATGTAGCATAGATATTTTTATTATTATCTTTAAATCTATTACTTTCCTTTGAAACTTTAACAAATTCAAAATAGTTCATAATGGAAGAATTTCTACAATTTTTAGTATGTAGCTAATGATGGCCCAACTCTGTTCAGAGAGCCTGGAAGCATCTTCTGTATGCTTTAAAGTGTCCTTCATCTTTTCTTTAATCTTTTATATGTTCAATTGCTTGTTTAGTAATTCTTATTTATTGAACACTTATCATGGTGGTTGGGTAGTCAACAAGGAACAAACAGAAAAATTATCTGCTACCCAGGAGCTTATATTGAAATCTCAGAGGCAGGCAATACATGTTAACATGGCATGTTTGATTAGAAACTCGCCTCATGCCCCACCCCCGATCGTTCAAAACATCATTTTGAAGCAAATGTCTACTTTTCTCTTCACTGGTATGTTAAATAACTTATTAACTTATTAAATAACAACTTATTTTTGCTTTTAAAAAGCACTATGCTTATTTAAATGAAGAGGGTGGGAAAATTTGATTTTGGAAATGGGTATACAGATAATGGATCAATGCTCTTTTTTTTGGTTTTCTTTTTTTTTTTTGAGACAGAGTCTCGCTTTGTTGCCCCGGCTAGAGTGAGTTCTGTGGCGTCAGCCTAGCTCACAGCAACCTCAAACTCCTGGGCTCAAGCAATCCTTCTGCCTCAGCCTCCCGAGTAGCTGGGACTACAGGCATGTGCCACCATGCCCGGCTAATTTTGTTTATATATATATATTTTTAGTTGTCCAGATCATTTATTTCTATTTTTTAGTAGAGACGCGGGTCTCGCTCTTGCTCAGGCTGGTCTCGAACTCCTGAGCTTGAGCGATCCACCAGCCTCGGCCTCCCAGAGTGCTAGGATTGCAGGCGTGAGCCACTGTGCCCGGCCTTGTTTTCTTTTTTTAAATGATATAATTCAGGGAGATGAGACGGTGAACATGTATACTTAGATACATGAATTTTTAACATTTTCATTAGAAAATTTTGAAATATGTACAAAAACAGAGAGTGTAGCACATTAAACACCATGTGTTCGTTAACAGCTTCAACAATTATTAACATTTTACTAATATTGTTTCATTTATTCCCCCACCATGCCTCTCTTTTTTTCATTTCAGAATATTATGGGGTGGGGAGGGGGGTTACACAGGTTTTGGTTACATTGTTTGCTTTTGTACAGTTTGAGTCAAAGTTGTAAGTGTGCCCTTAACCCAGATAGTGTGCATTGTACCCGTTAGTTGTGAATTTACCCATCCCGTTTCCCCCCCTCCCACCTACTTGATTTCCATTGAGCTTTGCGTCTATATGTGCACATAAGTGTTGATCAATTAGTTCCAGTTTAGTATTGAATACACGTGGCGTTTGTTTTTCCATTCTTGTGATACTTCGCTTAGGCTCAATTCT
>CAUYSK010011543.1:0-15489 GCA_963575035.1 Avahi laniger | reverse complement strand
GTGTGCCCAGCGTGTCGTGTGGGACCTGCTTGTCGTGCGCCACCGGTGTGTCGTGTGCAAAAAAAAGAATAAAAGTTTCACTTTTACTCCAGGGCGGGGTCCTGGTCCATAGGGAGGCCACTGCGTTGGTGCTCTGGGACTTGGACCCTAGCTCGAGCTAGCAAATAAACTCCTTTGCCATTTGCATCCTTGGTGACTCTGCCTCTCTGTTCCTGGGGCCGAGGGGAACTGGATCTAACAATCTCACCTATGTACCCCTTCATCTAGCTGTTCATCTGTATTCTATTTATTTATTTATTTAAGTTTTTAGAGATAAGATCTTGCTCTGTCGCCCTGGCTAGAGTGCAGTGGTGTCATCATAGCTCACTGCAACCTCAAACTCCTGGGCTCAAGCAATTCTCCTACCTCAGCCTCCTGAGTAGCTGGGACTACAGATGCACTCTACCATGCTTGGCTAATTTCTCTATTTTTTGCAGAGACAAGTTCGCACTCTTGCTCAGGCTGGTCTCGATCTCCTGACCTCTAGCAATCCTCCCACCTTGGCCTCCCGAAGTGCTACGATTACAGGTATGAGTCATTGTGCCTGGCACTTCGTATTCTTTGTAATAATCCAGCAAACATAAGTAAAGTGTTTCCCTGAGTCCTGTGAGCCATCCCAGCACATTATCAAACCCAAGGAAGAAGGGTCTTAGGAACCTGAATTTATAGCCAGCTGGTCAGAAGCACAGGTCACAACCTGGTACTTGCTGCTGGCATCTGAATTGCGGGCCATCCTGTGGAAGTGAGTCCTTTACCTCTGGGATTTGACGCCATCTCCAGGGAGATAATATCAGAATTGAATTGAATTACAAGATAACCAGGTGATGTCTGCTGAAAAATTCCTTCATGTATGGGGAAAAAATACCCCCCACATCTGGTCATAGAAGTGTCCCATGTTGTGAGAGTATAGTAAGAGAAGAGAGTATGTTTTCCTCACCTTAATGTATGGCAGTACTAATTTTGATATATATTAGGTGCTAAATAAATATGATTTTGAATCTATTTTATTGGTTTATTTGTCTATGTTAGGATTGATATTTTTTATCATTCTATTTCCACCTTCCATTAGTTTGAAAATTGCGCACTCTTTCATTATTCTATTTAGTGGTTATCCCAATAATTATGAATGAATCTTTGACCTATTAAAGTATTATGTTACTTGGTAGTTTTACCGTCTTCCAGATAATGCAAGGAATTTAGGACACCAACTTCGTTTATCACCCTCCTCAACTTACATATAATTTTTTAAAATGTATTTTAGTTCTAGCATATATATATATTTCTAATCTCATGAGTTATTATTATTGCTGCTGTTGTTTTTGGCAGTCAGTAGTCAATTCAGGCCAGGCATGGTGGCTCATACCTGTAGTTCCAGCTACTCAGGAAGCTGAGGCAGGAGGATCTCTTGGGCCCAGGAATTTGAGGTTGCTGTGAGCTATGATCATGCCACTTGCACTCTAGCCAGGGGGACAAAGTGAGGCCCTGTCTCAAAAAAAAAAAAAAAATAGTCAATTCAGTCTATCCATATATTTGCTTATTTTTTGCTCTTTATTCTTTCCGGCATCTCTGTGCTTCCTCCTAATATCTTTATCCATTTGCCTAAAGAACATCCTTTAGGGTTGCCTTTGAATCAAATTTGCTATTGCTGAACTCTTTTAATTTTCACTTATCTGAAAATGTTTTTATTTCATCTTCCATCTTAAAGGGTGTTTCTGCTGGGTGTAGTATTTCAGCATTCTAATGTTATTCCACTGTGTTTTGGACTTTATTGTTTTGTTGAGACTTTACACATCATTCTAATTATTGCTCCTTTGAAGGAAATTTATTTTCTGTTCTAAGACTTTTTGTGTGTGTTTGAGTTTATGATTTGTCTAGGTGTGATTTTCCTTTTCTTTCCATCTTCTTGGGTATTTACAAGAATCCTTGCAGCTGTGGCTTGATGTCTTTAATCAATTTTGGAATATTCTCAGATATTGTCTCTTCAAACATTGTTTCTGTGCCAATTCTCTCTCCTCTCTGTCTGGGACTCCAATTACACATATGTTAGGCCTTCTTAGTGTACTGTTTGCCTTTACTTCTATATTTTCTTTATTTTTGACTCTCATGCTTTATTCTGGACATTTTCTTCAGATCTGTTTTTTAGTACATTATTTTTCTCCTCAGTTTTGTCTAATGTTCTGTTAAGTCCGTACATTGAGTTCTTATTTGTTGGTTATGTTATTTTTTTCATAACTAAAATTTCCATTTGGTTATTTTTTATGGTTTCCAGTTAGTTGCTGAAGTTCTAGGGGGATGCAAAAAGTTACTGAGCATATTCATGAGCAGGCAGACCCTTTGGCCTCAGACTGGTTTGGGAACCACCTACGGAGCTGCCAGCACCTGTTGGAACATGGACAGTGCTCTGTGAACAACTCTCTCTTGGCCAACAATAAACTTTACAGATGGCAGATCCAAGGTACCTGGACAGCATCCTGTTTGGGAGGTTGCCACTCTGGTTGTAAAAGGTAAAAACAGATTAGCTCAGTGGACCAAATTCCATGCTGTTTGCCCCTGTGTTTTACTTACTCATGGGCAGTGGCCAATGGCCTGGCCATGTGGGCAGGCAGAAGAGCAATGGAAAACTGGCCTCTTAAAGAGATGCTCATAGGGGGCCCAACCCACATGGAAACCACTGTGGAATCTGAGGGGTACATTAAAGCAGGACATGTTGATGCTCTTCTTGTTTGTGCTTGAGTCGTAATTGATAAAGGTGACTGAGTGACGACACCTGTGGGCTGATTCCGTTGAAAGATCTTTATTATTTCCATTTCTCAGGAGGAGAGGGCGTGCCATGCCATTCTGGGCCACATGGGGAAGCACCCGTATTGATCGGGAGGCAGCAAGGAATGAGGGGAAGGCATAGGCCACAGCCTTTATTGGGGTTTCCATGGGAAAGGCAGGGTAGACAGTTCAGATTGGCAGGTTTGAATAATTCTGGTGGGCTTTGGGGCACTGGGCTTGTCCCTGGTTGTCTGGTACCTGACTCTGTGTTGGTTTAGGACCAGGGAAATATTGGCTTGGTGTGTGAGAAACAGATAAGGAGGAGGTTTAGAGTATGAATTCTGGATTGCAGGGGAAATGTAAAAAACTTGGCCATTAGTGTGGCCCTATAATTAATGAATGTCAAATAGGCAAATAAGGAATCTAATGAAACACAGTTAAACAGAAAACATCAGAAGAAGCCCCTTTTAGGATGAGAAGGTCATTGGAGTCTGCGAGTGGATGTCTTGGTGTGCTCATTTGAGGTCCATGAAATAAGAGGACATTGCTGGGGGCGGGGGGCGGTCTGTGTGCAGCAATTTAGAGATGGGCTAAATTGCACCCTCTGAGGCACAAAATGCCAAAAAACACCATTCCATCTGCCAACAAGAGAGACACTCAGCTGGCTGTGGGACGGATTCCCTGGGGGGAAGGCCAGCACATAGCTGGCGGGTGGTACTGATGCTGATAGCACTAGAGGCTTTAAATGGGTCCTGAAAGGAACAGACACACTTACCTTTGGCTGGGCTTTGTGTACCCACTGGTGGATGCAAATGCTCAGAGTATTATAAAACAGCAGGAAAAGAAAATACTATACCAGTTTGGACAGCTGAGTCACATTTATTGAGACCAAAGAACACAGTTTCAGCACATGATGTCCAACAATGGACAGAAAGATATCCTCCTCTGAACAACAGTTTAATAGAGAATTGCCACCGGCAATTAAATCATTAATTGTCTAAAACAGATGGAAATACAGGCATGAAGACTTATCTTACATACCTTCATGAGTTTGTGCTCACACTTAACATAAGGGTGCCACGGAGTGTCCCCACCAGATAGATTCCTTCGCTATTTTGGTGGATCTGGGGATGAGGGGATGGGAGAGGATGTTGGTAAAACTATGCAATTCTTCCCACGGAGGGAGGATGCTAGTATGACTATATTTTTCCTTTCTTTCCCACATCACCTCAACTTCTTTTTCCTTCCTGATGCAATAGTCCTGGGAATGGGGCTATCCCAAGTGCTGGAAGCAAAGATAACTCATCAGCAAAAACTCTAACTCTGCTTTTAAACCTTTGTCTTAGTCCATTTTTATGTTGCTATAAAGGAATACCTGAGACCGGGTAATTTATAAAGAAAAGGGTTTAGGTTTCTTTGGCTCACGGTTCTGCAGGCTGTACAAGCAGCATGGCACCTGGTGGAGGCTTCAAGCTGCTTCCACGCATGGAGGAAGGGGAGGTGGAGCTGGCCTGCAGCGCTCACACGGTGAGAGAGGAGATAAGAGAGGAGAGGGGGTGCCAGGCACTTTTTAACAACCAGCTGTTGGGGGGACTCTCGCAGGAACTAACAGAGAACTCACTTGCGACTACAAGGAGGGCACCAAGCCCTTCATGAGCGATCTGCCCCCATGACCCAAACACTTCCCAGTAGGCCCCACCTCCCCAGATTGATTGGGGACCAAATTTCAGCATGAGGTTTGGAGGGGCAAATATCCAAACTATAGCAACCTTTCTGTCAGAATTCCTAAGGGCCTCATGGAGCAGGTTGTGCCTTCATCCCATCTGGCAAAATTGAGGTTAACAGTGAATGCAGCTATGTTGTCTAGTAGTAGAAATAGCTGACTAGTTCTGTACACGCATAACCCCATGCTAGAGGAATGAGAGTGGACCGAGGGGGAGGTGCTTGCTAGCCTAGCATTGCTGCCAGCAATCCAGACCAGCACAGAGGCCAGACCTAACCTCCTTTCCCAAGGCAGAAAAGTTCGGGTATAAATAGAAGGAGGAATAGGAACTGTGAGTAAAGGATTGGACAAATAGATCATACCATGAGGAAAATTCAATATTACATTAACACTTTGAAAGAGGCTCCGAAGAAGAGACAATATTGCCTCTTAGGTCAATTATGCCAGCTGTCTGAAAGGGTAAAGCCACATATTGCTGAGACCACCCCTGCTTTTGGAACCATGCAGGATCAAATAGGAGCCTGCAAACCTGAGTGACCTTGCCCTGGAAGTCATTTTGGTCATATGATATGATGATGGACTGGACTAGCCAGTAACTTGATGGGACTCCAGCAATGTTCCGAGTATCATTTTACTTTTATTTTTCAGGTTATGTCTACAATACTGTGATAATGATATAACGTTGGTATTGTTTGTAAGATTATAATACTGATATGGATGGTAAAACGTATTAGGAAGTTGAGTTAAAAGCCTCCTATCCCGATACCATACCGGCTCCTCCAGATGTTAGGCATATTCATGGTGGTGCTGTTGCTATACATGTTATATCAATGTTACACCAAATGCAGATGCTCAGACGAGTTTGATCATTTTTTTACAAGGGAACCAGGGCTGAAGACAGGGGTAGCTTTTTGTATAATAAAGAATTTGCCTGGTCTTTTCCTTTGTCCCTGGCTTCCAAAACCCTTGGCATTTCCCAAGTGATCAGACTGCCTTTGTTAATTGCGAACCCCTTGGAGCACAACTGAGTTTATGCTAATGAGATGACACATGGTGGGCTCCTAGGTAGCTCCAGGACAGGGGCTGGTTTAAGCCATGTGATATCAGCCTGACCTTCCAACCTCCAAGGAGATGCTAGAGCTAGAAGATTGAATTCAATCATGGGGCCAATGGTTCCATCAATCATACCTATGTAATGAAACCCCAATAAAAACTCTGATCACTGAGCCCTGTGGACTTCCTGGTCAGTAAACACACTGAGGTGTCAGGAGGGTGACACACCCTGATTCTATGGGAAGAGGGCACCAAAGCTCTGTGTTTGGGAACCTCCCAGATCTCACCCTACGTGTCTCTTCATTTGACTGGTCCTGATTTATATTCTTTATGACAAAACTGCAGTGGTAACCACAGTGCTTTCCAGGATTCCGTGAGTTGTTCTAGTGACTGGTCCAACATGAAGGGTCATGGGAATTCCCAAATTTGTGGCCAGTTGGTCAGAAGTGTGCATAGCCCCTGAAGTGTGGCTGGCATGTGAAGTAGGGGCAGTCTTATTGGGCACCAACCATGCCCTTAAACCTGTGGAGTTTGATGCTAACTCCAGGTGATTAGCATCAGAATTGTACAAAGGCTCCTCGACTTATGATGGGGTTACATCCCAATAAATCCATTGTAAGTTGAAAATATCGTAAGTTGAAAATGCATTTAATACACCTAACCTACTGGACATCATAGCTTAGCCTAGCCTACCTTAAACATGCTCAGAACACTTACATTAGCCTACAGTTGGACAAAATCAACTAACACAAAGCCTATTTTATAAGAAAGTGTTTATCTCATGTAATCTATTGAATACTGTACTGAAAGTGAAAAACAGAACGGTTGCATGGGTACTTGAAATACAATTTCTACTGAATATGTATTGCTTTTGCACCATTATAAAGTCAAAAAATTGTAAGTTAAACCATAGTAAGTCAGAGACCATCTGTATGTCAGGATACTACTAGTGGCATAAAACACTCCGATTTTTTTATCCCTAGCCCCAAAAAGCTGTCAACTTTGCCTAGCTTCTTAACTTTTCAAATGCCTCTTTTGGACTCATCTGATGCCCACTGGGGAAAGGCAACACTAAATACTTAGCTTCCCTCTCTAGGTTTCTGAATTTCAATACTGTAATTTTTCATTGCCTTATTAGCTCTTCAATCTGTCAATCATATGTTTTTCATATTCTGTCCAGATTTTTTTTATTTATTTATTTTTTCAAGATAGGGTCTTGCTCTGTTACCTGGGCTAGAATGCAGTGGCATCAGCCTAGCTCACAACCTCAAACTCCTGGGCTCAAGGGATCCTCCTGCCTCAGTCTCCCGAGTAGCTGGGACTACAGGTGTGTGCCACCACGCCCAGTTAAATTTTCTTAAAATTTTTTTTGTAGAGACAGGGTCTCTCTATTGCCCAGGCTGGTCCTGGGCTCAAGTGATCATTCCACTTTGGCCTCCCAGAGTGTTAGGATTACAGGTGTGAGCTACCGCGCCTAGCCCTCTGTCCATATATTTTCAACTGTCCTCAGTGCAAAGTTTGGTCTGAATTATCGAGTCTACCATTAATGGAAGCATAAATCTCTCTTCTCATAGTTTTTTCATTGTGGTGAAATATACTTAACATAAACTTTGTCATTTAAACTACTTTAAAGTGTACATTTCAGTGGTAGTTAATACATTCTCAATTTTGTGCAATAATCACCACTGTCTAGTTCCAGAACATTTCATCACCCCAAGAGGAAAACCCATACCCATTAGGCAGCTACTCCCTGTCCTTTCTCTCCTCAGCCGCTGGCACCCACCAATCAGCTTTCTGTCTCCATGAATTTGCCTATTCTGGACACTTCACATCGTGAAATCATACAATGTATGGCCTTTCGTGTCTAGTTTCTTTTGCTTAGCGTAATGTTTTCAAGGTCATAGATATTTTTATATGTGGTGTTTTCCTTGTTTTCTTAATATTCTGCAGTTACTGTTTTGGTTTCTTTTTTGACTCAGAAGGCATTTAGGAGATTGTTTTCAAATTTTTGTTCTACTTTTATTATTCATTTTCAGTTTTGGTGCACTGTAGACAGAGAATATGATTGCTTCTGTTTCTATGTTTTTGTAAATCATTTTCTTCGTGGCCTATCGTACTTTCAAATTTTATAAATGTCTCATGGGGCATGAAAATAAGGTATAGACTCTATATTTGGAATGTATACTTACATATTCTATTTTCCTGTCCAGCCAGCTAGTTAACTAGCTGTCATCTATCATCAACTTTATTAAAGATATCACTCAAAATCCCACAATAATTACTTATTTTTCCTCTGTCTGATTTGCCAAGATCTGTGAGAAGTGAGTTAAAGCACCTTATTGCAATTTGATCTCTGTATTTATTAATAGTTCAGTATTATAGTCTATAAATTAATCCTTATAATTTTTACATTTTTACTTTATATATTTCAATGCTATTATTTCTTATAATGTATGTTAGCTTGAATTCAGCCTGTTATTAACAGAACTCTTACCTACTTTGCGTTTGAATTTGCCTGCAATATGTTAGTTCCTCCATCAATTTCAACCTTTCTGAGTTCTTTTGTTGTAGGTATGGCTCTTGTTGATAACATATAACTGGCTTCCATTTCTGTTAAAAAGTGAGTTTGTGTCAGTTTTATTCATGCCATCACAGATAGGTTTAGTTTACTTCTGTCGTACTTTGTGTTCTCTTGCTTTTATCCTTCTGTGTGGTCTGTTTTTGCTGCTTTTCTGCAACTTGGAAGGTATTCAAACTGTTTTTAGTTCTACTGGTGGTTATTTTTATAATTTTAAATAATATAGTTAATCAATATTTCGCAATATATCATTTTCAGAAAAGAAACAATATCATCTACTCCCTCCTAAAAAAAAAAAAAAATAGGAAATTGGCGATTTAAACGTTGCAGCCACTGTGGAAAACCATATGGTGATTCTTCAAGAAATTAAACATGGAATTACCATATGACCCAGCAATTCCACTACGGATGTATCCTCAAAAGGAGTGAAAGCAGAGACTCAAACAGACACTTACACACCTATGTTCACAGCAGCAGTATTCACAATCGCCAAAAGGTGGAAGCAACCTACGTGTCCCTCAACTGATGAAGGGATCAATGAATGTGGTAAACACAGACAACGAAATATCACCTGGCCTTAAAACGGTAGGAGATTCTGATACGCCTTGCAACATGGACGAACCTTGAGGACATCATGCTAAGTGAAATAAACCAATCACAAAAAGACGAGCACTATATGATTCCACTTACATGAAGCCCGAGAGTAGTCAAAAACCACAGAGACACAGTAGAACCGTGGGTGCCAGGGGTCGGGGGAGGGAGTGGAGAGTCAGTGTTTAGTGGCTGCAGAGTTTCAGTTCGGGAAGATAAAGAAGCTCTGGAGATGGATGGTGGTGATGGTTGCACAACAATGTGAATTTACTTAATGCCTCAGAACTGTGCACTTAAAAACGGTTAAAATGGTAAATTTTATGTTATGTATATTTTGTCACAATAAAAACAAATAAGCAACACCAATCTCCTTTTCTTTTCATTCCTTTCCATCTCCTTTTCTACCAATAATTTTTTTTTTTTGTTTGAGACAGAATCTCACTCTTTTGCCAGGGCTAGAGTGAGTGCCGTGGTGTCAGCCTAGCTCACAGCAACCTCAAACTCCTGGGCTCAAGCGATCCTCCTGCCTCAGCCTCCCGAGTAGCTGGGACTACAGGCATGCGCCACCATGCCCGGCTAATTTTTTCTAGATATTTTTAGTTGTCCGATTAATTTCTTTCTATTTTTAGTAGAGACGGGGTCTCGCTCTTGCTCAGGCTGGTCTCAAACTCCTGAGCTCAAACAATCCTCCCGCCTCGGCCTCCCAAAGTGCTAGGATTACAGGCGTGAGCCACCACGCCCGGCCTCTAATGACAATTTAGGGAATTTTCCCCCCTATAATCTACTCTGAACAACAATTAACAGAGAAACATTTCATAGGTTTTTTTCACAATAACTAACAATTGTATTATTTTCCAGGAAACGTTTACTGGAAAATAATTATATAATTATATAGGCTTACTTATGTGTTTAAATAGATTTAATGCTTACCACAGCCTTTTTGTACTTCAGTTTCCTCCTATGTCAGTTCTTAATGTGGGTTCATAATTTGGTTGTTTCTATCGTGCTTTCAAATACAGCGATGTGTTTCCTGGTGATACAATGAATGGTAAGTTACGTCTTACGCGATGTTTTTAGAGGGGGCCCTTCAGGCCTAGGCATGGCAACAGCATCCCTGCTACTGCCGGCTCTGGGGTGTGGCACTAACTCTTGCCCCCACCTGGCCAATAGTCCCTTTATTAAACGCGACTCAGTTATCCGTCTTGAGAGTGGCTTCTGTTTGTAGCTGGGACTATGGCTGATAAAGCCTCTGTCTCCTTCTCTCTCCGCCCCCTTCCCTCCTGTCTCCTTTCTCTCTCTCTCTCTCTCTTTCTTTCTCTTTCTCCATCCTCCATTCCTCTCCCTCCCTATTCTCTTTCCTCTTCCTTTCTTCTTCTCCCGTTCAGAGCTGGGTCACAGGCCAGTGTGCAGGTTAGCATATCACGCTTCCTATCTGGTCTGCCGCGGCCCTCATCCCTGGGTGGTCAGGAACAGAGTCTGCCTGCTCTGAGCACTGCTCCGTGTTCTGGCAGCTTTGCAGCCTGTGCGGCCCATCGCCCCGCCTCTCAGAAGCCGCACCCCATTTAGTGGCCCGACAGAGCTCACAATTCCGTCCCACACTTTCTTACAGACAACCCGCTTTATTTCCTAGGCTGACATCTTGGGAGGGTGGGTGAGACCAAATCTGTTACATCAATGTCTAGATGGAGCATTAGCTAGCTCAGGCCAAGACATTATGAGTTTCATTTTTATTGCTTTCCCAATCCCTGTGTGCAGATTTTTATTGTGTTAGGAGTTAAAAATGTAACAAACAAGGAGAAAAAAAAATTTTAAATCACTGCAGCTAAAGGCTCCAGCCTAACAAAATCCTTAACAGACCCTTGTAAGTCCTGTTGCTGGGAAGTATTTGTCCAACAGAACTGGAACAGTTTTAAAAAAGGAGGAGTGGGGGTTTGGTTAACATTAAAGAAACACAAAGACTTTTTATCTGGCTCTGGGGGAGACCAGAGCCACAGAGGGAACAAGAAAAGAAAGAAGGGATTGGGCATTTTTGCAAACAAATGATAAAACTGCCTTTTAAAGAAGGGGAGGGGGGATCCCTTATCCAAACAAGACTTTCGCCAGGGTAGGAAATCATTTCTGCAATTGTTTACAATGCGCAGGCAGCCGGTCCAAAGTCAACACGGCCTGGGAGCGCTGCCCTGAGCCTCCTGCTCCGTGCCAACCGCCTGCCACCTCGCGCTCTGCTATTTCTGGGACCCAGTTCCCTCCCTTGAAAAACAAACTGTGGCCCTCACTGTCATCCCCAATAAAACACCCAGTTTTTGCAGCCTTAATCATGTTTTCCAGAACAGTTGTCCAACCCGGGGCCTGGATGCAAAGCGCTGGGCCTGCGAGAGCCAGGGTGGGGGGAGGGGAGCTTTCACTGCGGATGCCAAGGTGGAAATTTCCATTGAGCTCCAAGATGGCTTCACCTGTGGCCAAGGAAACCTATTTGGTCTCAAAGGGGAGACCTTGGCTAATGAACAGCCTGAAATTTATGCCCCTTTGTACAATTCGTTCCATAAGCCCAGAGCAAAGTTTGTTTTTACTAAAAAGCACCGGGATTACTAGTCATAACCCTTCACATCTGGATATCACTGGGTGTGGAAGACTTTCACTTCTGTTATCTCATTTGTTCTCCACCATGAGAAAGGCATTAGTAACTCCATTTATTTAATTAATACATCTATTTGCTTCCTTATTTGGTGTTAATAATATAGTCACATGGTTTGAAAATTTTAAAGTGCAGTGAAAAGAAAGTCTCCTTTCTACTCTGCCCTGTATGCACATCCAAGCCACTTGGGGTGGTGCACGGAGAGAGTATTACACCGAGACAGAAGAGTCGTAGGCACTAGTCCTGGCTCTGTCTCTAATCTGCTGTGTGACACTGTGCATGCCACTTTCCCTCTCTGGACCTCGCTTGTGCCATCTGTGAAAATGAGAATAACAGCTAACATTCTTTAAGTTATATGTACCTGCCACTGCGTTCAGTGTTTTTACACGTATTAGTTGCATTAAGCTCACTAAAGCCCTATAAGGAGGCATTATTAGCCCCCATTATTAGCCCCATTTATCTGTGAAAAAAACTGAGGTACAGAGAAATTAAATAACTTGTCAAGGTCAAGTTAATGAGAGGGATAGCTGGGATTTTATGGAGCTGGGTAGTCTCACGGTGAAGCTCATAGCCACTTAGACCACCGTGCCATGACACTGCCGCTCAGTGATGATATTGACAGTACCGCATGAAGGCTTGAGACAGACCGTGCCCCAGAGCAGTTCCTCCCAATTCTGGTGTCCACAGGCCTGTGTCCAGGTCCTGCAAAACCCTGGCCAGGCAGCTCTGACTCACTTGGCCCCACCGAGATGGGTTGGTGACAGCGGGCAAAGAGCAGGCATGAACCCTAAGGTCAGACCAGGACCTCCCTTTCTGTCCCCCCAGGGGCATCAGGACAATGGCTTAAAAACAAGAATTTCGAGCCAGGGGTGATGGCTCAGGCCTGTAATCCTAGCACTCTGGGAGGCCAAGGTGGGTGGATCATTTGAGCTCAGGAGTTTGAGACCAGCCTGAGCAAGAGCAAGATCCCCTCTCTACTATAAATAGAAAGAAATTAGCTGGACGACTAAAAGTATATAGAAAAAATTAGCCAGGCATGGTAGCACATGCCTGTAGTCCCAGCTACCCAGGAGGCTGAGGCAGTAGGATCATTTGAGCCCAGGAGTCTGAGGTTGCTGTGAGCTAGGCTGACGCCACAGCACTCCAGCCCGGGCAACAGAGTGAGACTCTGTCTCAAAAAAAAAAAAAAAAAAAAAAAATCACAGGAAAACAAAACAAACAAAAAAACACGAGAATTTCCTGTATATTTTTTTTTGTTTTATCAAAAGTAGTGATGCATATAATTTAAAAAGCCAACTATTATGCAGAGACTTATAACAAAAGACAGCAGCCTTAACCCTTTTGGCTACTTGTGTACATATTTATCTCCATGACTCTTGGCAACCTTAAATCATGAGATTCAGAAAATCTGATCAAGTGTAGAGTTTATTCCAGCCCAGATCTCGACGATGGTTAGCCGGGAGCATAGGCTCAAGTTGCCCTTAACATACACTTCAGTTGGCACCATCACAAGTGGGTTTATAAAGGAAAAAAGAAGAGGCAGTTCCTAAGTTATTTATCAAGAATTTACATGAAAATAACATGAGCTATTGATTGTCTGTAACTTGTTCTTTTTATCACAAATCCCAGGAACATGAAGACAATGGGTGAGGCAGCCAGTCAGGAACAAAATGACTTTAAACAATTGCCCCCAGGCATGGGTCGGGGAGCTGTGACTGAAGTGCCAAGCTCTTGTCTCTCTGTGCCTGAAACACTTTGCATACCTCACATAGCTCTGACTGCTCTGAGCTGTTGTTCTTTTTTTTTTTATTTTCCCCCTTTTCATTAAGATCTGTCAAAGAAAGCATCATCAATGAAGCTTGGTCCTTCATGACTAGGAAGGCTCATTTCTGGATGGTCCTGTCCCACATGGGTGGGTGAGGATACATCTCAGTGAGGAATTTGAAGAGTGCGAAGAGCTGAATTGGAATGGCCTCGCAGGGTGGGAAAAATGCAATTCGGTTAAGGGACTGACTTAGCTGCCGACACCTGCTGAATCACTTCTAGTCTTTGTAATACCGTGACTTTAGTTTTCTCAGAAGAAGTAAAACAACAGGGATACATAGTAGAAATACAATGGATATAAGGATTATAATCAAAAAGAGAATTTGTATTCCACAAAGAAAAAATCCTATTCCATTGGGGAGTCAACTAAGAGTATCACAAAGACAATTAAAACCAAGTCCTTCTTTAAAGACTTGTTGTAGTTAGGAAATAATTGAGAATTTAGTGTGAATTGTAGGAAAATAATAAAAACTCAAAAAACAATATTCAGGGCTGGAATCAAATAACGGGTATGCCATTGTTTTCTTCTGAAACATAATTTTCCTTTTTCTGGTTCCCCATTTCCACTAAAAATGGCCCATAGTAGTGTTAGGGAGATAGTGAGGGATTCCGGCTCTCCCAGGGACAAAGGTGGTCACCCCACCTTGGTGCTGCCCCACCCTCGATCCTGCCTGGAGCAACTGGCACAGCTGGGAGAAGGAGGAATGCCCGGCCTATCTGCAGAAGAACGCAGGGAATCCCCCAGCCCACAGGCCAGCAGCCCAGGCACAATAGAGTTTGGAAAGTTACCTAGCGTAACCCAAGGCTAATTATCAAGTCGTTAACCGCCCATCAAAGTGGTTCTGTGGTGACATCTGAACCCTGAGGAGGGCTCAGTCCAGACCCTATAAAACAAGACCCCAGACCATAACCAGGGCTTCTCATTACAACAGAGGGTCTGTGGCGAACGTATCTTGCTCTTGCTCTGTAAACCTATCTTGTCCCTCCTCAATAAACCTTGTTTTCACACTTGTCTTGCTCTGGGTGTATCTGGTCATTCTTTGGCCAAGAGCACACCAACAACCGAGACCAGACAACTGCTGACCCGACAGTAGGACCAATTTCCTTGCAAAATTGGTTTTAGTATTATACTTGGCCTGATTATTTGCTTAAAGTTTAACAAGAATAGTAAATGGCCATATAGGCTCTTTTAAGTTGGCTTTACTAAAACTTTTTCACAAGGAACCTCAGATTAGACTTTTAAAAGCCTCTTGAGGCTGGGAAGCCAAGCCAAGGATACATTATCAGGTTGTACATGTAATATCTGTAGGAATTGGATGAATTCCTCTCTTCTCGAGGTCCCAAAAGATCTTGAGATTCCTAGGCCCGTCAGAAAATGATATTCTTTACTTACGAACTTTGTAAGGGAACTGTGTAGACAAGGTACCATGCCAGTCTCTCCAAGGAGCTTTTTATTGGCTCTCTAAAGTCAACCTCAATTCCTCAGAGCAGTCTGGTCATATCTGAAAATATGCCATTTTAGTCAAAGTCTTGGTAAAATTACCAGTGTCTCCATGTCCCGTTACAAAAGAAAACATACTCTTATTGTAGCTATGAATAGCCCAAAAGGAAAAAGTTTTGACTCTGGAAAACAAAATATAAAAAGAATCAACAATGTTTCAAATAAAACAGTCATAAACATCACTTAAGTCCTTTATCAGTTCAGTTGCATGGAATTAATTCTTGTTCTGCTTGATGATGGGTTAGCAATCTTTATGAAAACAAGAATTAATTCTTGTTCTGCTTGATGATGGGTTAGCAATCTTTATGAACATGTCAGGTTTTTATTAGAGTTCTGGAAGATTTTACTTAGTCCAGTGGTATTATCTGTAAAGTTATCAGAAACCTGTACTCAGAAGTAGTTGTTAGGTCCTTTTCCATGAATTTCCTTGAAGAAAAAGTAGCTGATTTTACATCACTTTTTGAGAAGAATCAAAGTACAACAATAGTTGTCTGTGGCCGGCCCCGGTGGCTCACGCCTGTAATCCTAGCTCTCTGGGAGGCCGAGATGGGCGGATCATTTGAGCTCAGGAGTTCGAGACCAGCCTGAGCAAGAGCGAGACCCCGTCTCTACTAAAAAAAATAGAAAGAAATTATCTGGATGACTAAAAATATATAGAAAAAATTAGCCAGGCATGGTGGCGCATGCCTGTAGTCCCAGCTACTTGGGAGGCTGAGGCAGGAGGATCGCTTGAGCCCAGGAGTCTGAGGTTGCTGTGAGCTAGGCTGACACCATGGCACTCACTC
>CAUYSK010011542.1:0-11380 GCA_963575035.1 Avahi laniger | reverse complement strand
ATTCATTTATCAGTTCTAGGAGTCTCTTAGATGAGTCCTTGGGGTTTTCTAGATATAATATCATATCATCAGCAAAGAGCGAGAGTTTAATCTCATCTGTCCCCATTTGGACACCCTTAATATCCCTCTCTTGCCTAATTGTCAACAGCAGATTTTTTAATTTCCATGACTGTGCAGAATTGAGTGTTTCTCTTAGAAATTGATTTCTACTTTTATTCCACTGTGGTCTCAGAAGATATATGGTAGGATTTCTATTTTTTAAAATTTGTTGGACCATGTTTTGTGGCCTAAAATATGATAAATCTTTGAAAATGTTGCAAGTGCTGACAAATAAGCATCATTCCTATACACCAGTAACAGTCAAGCTAACAGTCAAATCAAAGACTCCATAACATTCATAGCAGTTACAAAGAAAATAAAATGCCTAGGAATATATTTAACCAAGGAGGGAAATGATCTCTGCAAAGAGAGCTACAAAACACTGAGGAATGAAATCACTGATGATACAAACAAATGGAAAAAGATCATGCTAATGTATTGGTGGAATCAACATTGTTAAATATTCATACTTCCTAAAATGATTTATAGATTAAATGCAATCTCCATCAAAACACCAACATCATGTTTCACAGATTTAGAAAAAATAATTCTATGCTTTGTTTGGAACCAGAAAAGAACCTGAATTGCTAAGGCAATCTTAAGCAAAATAAACAAATCTGGAGGAATCACATTACCAGATTTCAAACTATATTAAAACTGTAGTAACCAAAACAGCATGATATTGGCAGAAAAATAGAACATTGACCAAAGGAACAGAATAAAAAACCCAGGCATAAGACCATTCACATACAGCCAAGCAATCTTTAACAATGCAGACAACAATATACACAGTGGAAAAGAATCACTATTCAATAAATGGTACTGGGACAACTGGAGAGCCACATGTAGAAGAATGAAACAGGATACATGTCTCTCACCACTCACAAATTAATTGAAGATGGATAAAAGACTTAAATGTGAGGCATATAACCATAAGAATTCTGGAAGAAAATGTTGGAAAAAGGCTTCTGGATATTGTCCTAGGCAAAGAATTAAGGAAGAAGATCTCAATGTCCATCACATCAACAACAAAAATAAATAAATGGAACTTGATTAAATTAAAAAAGCTCCTGCACAGCTAAGGAAATGACCAATACAGTGAATAGTCAACCTACAGAATCGGAGAAAATATTTGCAAGCTATACGTCTGATAAAGGACCACTAACCAGTATCTACAAAGAACTCAAACAAATCAGCAAGAAAAAAAATAAAGCAACCCCATTAAAAAGTGGACAAAAGACATAAAAAGATTTTTTCAAAAGAAGATAAAAAAATGGCCAATAAATATATGAAAAAATGCTCAAAGTCCATAATCATCAGGGAAATGCAAATCAAAACCACAATGAGATACCACCTAACCCAAGGTAAATGGCTTTTATTAAAAATGCAAAAGCAATAGATGGTGGCATGGATGCAGAGAGAAAGAAATGCTTATATAATGTTGGTGGGTCTGTCAATTAGTACAACTTCTATGGAAAACAATATGAAGATTCCTCAAAGAATTAAAAATAGACCTACCATTTGATCCAGCAGTCCCACTACTGGGTATTGGTATTTATCCAAAGGAAAAGGAGTCATTTTATTCAAAAAGACACCTGCACTCGAATGTTTATTGCAGCACAATTCAAAATTGCAAAGATGTGGAATCAAGCCAAAGGCCCATCAGTTCATCAGTGGCTAAACAAAATGTGGTATATGTACACCAAGGAATACTACTCAGTCATGAAGTAGGATGATTTAATGCCTTTTGCAACAATATGGATGGAACTGGAGATCATTACCTACAGGAAGTATCTAAAGAATGGAGAAACAAATACTAAATGTACTCACTATTAAATTGGAATCTATTGATGAGCACATGTGTGTATAGAGGGAAATAAAACTCACTGGATATTAACCATGGAGTGAGGGGAGGAGAGTATGGGTGAAACCCCACCTAATGGGTACAATGAACACTATCTGAGTGATGGGCACATTTCTAACCCTGACTCAAGCATTATAAAAGCAGTCCTTATAACCAAATACATTCATACTCTCATAATACTTTAGAGTTAAAAAAAAAAAAGAAAAAAGAAAAAAAGTTTCCAGACACCTCAACACACAGACTCCAAGCTACTTAAATTATATTTCCACTGGTAGAGACAATTTTATATACTTATTTATAATTAAGTGAGACACTGACTGGACTTTGGCTAATGGCATTTGTGTCACTACATTCACACCTTTGTTTTCTGATATCTCTCTCAGGAGACCCCTCTTTTCCACTTGTCCCTGATCTTCCCCCCATCCCACGCCAACATTTATTGTTTTGGGACTTTTTGACAAAAGCCATTCTCATTGGAGATAAGTGATATCTCATTCAGGTTTTGGTTTGCATTTCCCTGATGATTAGAGATGTTGAGCATTTTTTGATAGATTTCTTGGCCATTAGTCTGTCTTCTTTTAAAAAGTTTCTGTTCATGTCCTTTCCCAACTTTTTGATAGGGTTGTTTGATTTTTTCTTCCTGATTTTCCTGAGTTCTAAGTAGATTCTGGTTATCAGCCCTTTATCTGATGTGTCGCATATGAAAATTTTCTCCCATTCTGTAGGTTGTCTGTTTTCTCTTGTGACAGTTTCTTTGGCTGTGCAGAAGCTTTTTAATTTGATCAGATCTCATTTATTTATTTTCTTGTTGCTATGATTGCCTTTGGGGTCTTCTTCATAAATTCTTTGCCTAGGACAATGTCTCTGAGAGTTTTTCCAACATTTTCTTGTAGAATTCTAATCATTTCACATCTTAGGTTTAAGTCCATTATCCAGCGTGAGTTAATTTTTGTGAGAGATGAAAGGTGTGGATCCTGTCAGTCTTCTACATGTGACTATTCAGTTTTCCCAGCACCATTTATTGAATAAGGATTCTTTTTCCCAGTGTATGTTTTTGTCTGCTTTGTCCAAGATTAGATGGCTATATGAAGATAGTTTTATATCTGGGTTCTCAGTTCTGTTCCACTGGTCAATGTCCCTGTTCTTGTGCCAGTACCAAGCTGTTTTAATTACAATAGCCTAGTACTATAGTTCGAAGTCTGGTAAATTTATAGCTCCCATTTTGTTTTTATTGCCTAGGATTGCTTTTGCTATACGAGGTCTTCTCTGGTTCCATAAAAGGATAAAATTATTTTTTCTATATTTATGAAAAATGATGTTGGTATTTTAGTAGGGATTGCATTGAATCTATAGATCACTTTGGGTATTATAGACATTTTAACAATGTTGATTCTGCCCACCCTCAAGTATGGTATGGTTTTCCACCTGTTTATGTCCTCTGCTATTTCCTTCCTCAGTGTTTCATAGCTTTCCCTGTAGAGATCTTTTGCCTCCATAGTTCTTAACACCTTTGCATTTCTATAAAACTCAACTACTCAATGTTCTACCTGCATTTCCTTGCTTTTCTGTTTTGTTTCCTTCACAAACAGGATAACTTTTCTTCTCTTTTCAAAATTACAGCTATCCATATTTGAATGACATTCCTTCTATGAAGCCCCTCAGAGAAGCAAATAATACAGTAATATAGCACATACCCACAAACCCAAATACATTAAAAACAAAACAAAACAGCATCAACAAAAAAACAACAAAATAAAGATCTTAGAATAAATTAACACTTCTGTTAATGCTCAAGGCACTTCATCAGAATATTTTTTGAACATGACCATGGAATTCCATTTCATCTTATGCTGTAATTGCTTAAGAATAAGTACTATTTCCTTCATTAGTATGCATTATAGATATCATTGAACAATGTTTAATTTAGCTTTGTATTTTTCCAAAGTTTCAAAATACCCTTGAGAACATTCCTTGAATGACTGGAAGCTCTTGAGGATATGGTCTTTATCTCAAAGTATTTTAGAGATTTGCCATTTAGCCGTTACCTTTAAGTCACTTACAAACCTCCATTTCTTATCATCATACATTTCTATTGTCATATGTTGAATACTGCTTACTTTAAATCTTGCAGTGGTTTTTGAATAATCATACACATTATCTGCTTTTCTGAGTTCTCATTCTTTCTCTTTGTCATGTAGATTTAGCCTATTTTGTTACATGTATTTAAATCCGAATAGACATCTTTAGTTTATATATTCAACAAATATGAACTGAGGATCTACTTAAGTGGGACACATATTCTAACCCTGCCTGTTACCTATATAAATAAGTCAGTAGGTCTTGTCAATGTTTATAGCTCTTTCTCTTAGGTTTAAATCATTATTCACTGCATTAAAAAAATTATCTTAATTACAATTATGTTAATTGTATATTGTAAATCTAAAATCCTTTAGATTTTATTCATTGAACAATGTTTATGAAGCCCTTAATAGTTTAGTTCTTATTGTCACACATATGTAAAATTATTCCATACTTCAGCTTACCACATTGCTACTAGCCCTTCTATTCTTCAATCTATCATGTCCAGTGTTTCCTAGTAAATCTTCAAAAGACACTGGTTTAATCGTGTCCATTAGTGCACTGCCTGCAATGGCTTCCTCTTTACTACAGGGTAAAGTCTAAACCTTTCAACTTCGTAGTTAAACTTGTATCTTCCCTAAACTCCCTAAAAAGCTGGAACTAGACAACTTTAATACTCACTAATTGGACTGTCACTATAGTAAACCCTGTGTCAGTTACTATACAGTAGTCTTCCTAACAAACAGCTTGTACTTTCCATTTTAATGGTAAAGACGATAAGCCTTACAAGGACTGAATATCCTTCCTCAAATGGCATTGGTAATAAGTGCCTACACTGAAGCTACAACTCAGACAACGTTTATTTTACAGGTTGTCTACATTCTGCTAATATTTTGCCTTGCACTTATCTACCAGAAATACATCTTTCTTTTCTTTACTTGTTCTTATTCACCTCAAAAGCAAGTACGAACAAAGACACATAATCCACATAAATCTAAAGCTACAGAGAATTCATTATCATATAGAATATTTCAGTAGGTAAAGTACAAATAGCTCTCACTTTGCACAATAATGTGGGATCATAAAAATGATCATGTAAGTTGAAACTATGCAAAGTGACCTTAATAACCAATGTGAAAAAATTATGATTGTCCCACAACCTTCAAAAATCTTTGCCAAAATTAAGAGTTTTCTTATATTGATTTTAAATGTATAGGGAAATACAAATGTAAAACTAGCATTTATTTAGCACATTACAATTTAAAATACAACAAACATTGACAATTAAAGTGTTTTATTTTTTTGTAAAAAAACACACCAAGAGTATTCTGAAGAGTACTTGCTTTCTTCTTTTCATACAACTGACAATATGGAGTGAGCGTTTTTTTCTAGTCTTGGTAGATTTTCATACACTTTTCTAAGTTTAAATTGGTTTCCAATATTTTATCCTCTGCACTTTCAATGTCATAAAACTTTTTTGAGAATTTCTTTAGTGAGAGGATTTTTTTTTTGTCAGCATCACTTTCTTTCTCTGAGACATCTTAAAGCTTTTCATCACAATACACTTCCTTGTTTATGTAGAAAAATTTGCCTTCACTAAGTTTCTCCTCTAAAATCTCTTGAACAATGGCAATGTCAACATTCCTACAGTCAACTGTTTCTTCTATCACTCCACTTATATTCTATTGAAATTTCACTTCCGATATCATCACTTTCTGTTTCTTTGTTGCATTTCCAAGTTTGTTGGCCACTTCTCCTTTGCAATCATGTAGTTTTATAAAATGCCTTGTGGGTTTACCATTAGAAGACACGGAGGCAATACAGCTACGTTCTTTGCTGTCTGTACCTGACTGACGAATGTCAGTGATCAATCACTGATGGTATTTGAAAGAAGTAACATAAGCGGTCACTGATCATGCTGTGCATCTGTTACTCATTGTTGAGCAAGAGGCATCTGTTGCCCTTTATCTGGAATAAAAATATTTCTCCCCACTGTGTCTTTGTACTGGAGTCACCAAGGAAAACATAAGGGAGTCAAACACTGGATGAAACAAGGTTTCATTCACATACAGAAGAGGCAGAGCAAGATCAGCTTCAGCCGTGAGTACTGGTCACCCATAGTCAGCAGCCCACAAAACAGCCACCCAACAGCCACCAAAGGACAAGTGGCCTGTACTTACCCCTCTTGTTCTGCAGCAGAACGATTTTGTGCCCTCCCTAGAGGGGATAGTTACAGCAGTGGGGTTGGCCTGCTGTCACATGACTCACATACTTAAGCAAAACAAAGGATACACGCTGAGTCTAAAACAGGAAAATATATTCCTACACAAGGTTATAAAAACCTAGGACAGGTTTCCCAGACTCTTATTTATCTCTTGGTAAGGAAATATTCTCAGGTTCAAGGCTCATTCTTATGTGATTGAGTGGAGTTAAAAAGGGGCATGCAGGAGACTGCCTTTCCCAATACTCAACGGAGTGATTTGTGGCCACAAAAGCTAGTAGCAAAGTTTGTACTTACTTGCAGTTCACAAAAAACCCTAAATTTGATCTGTGTTGTTGAGGGACTAGTGATAGCTAAACTATGGTAAATCCAATTCATTCATATTCATAAATGACTCTCAACTCCAATACTTACAGGCATTCATTTTTTTACTTTCACATATAATTTCTTTAAACCTTTTACCTGCTCACACAGTTTCCCCCTCCTTCTTAATTTTGACCTGCAGAGAAATAGGGTCTAGTCCAGTTCATCTTCTGCACATTTGCATTTGTTGTTTTTCTTCTTCATACTTTCTCTCATCACTCTTTTATGCAGATCCTCTTAATTTCTAGGACAGAGGTCCCAAGATACATGCATCTAAGGTACAAACTAGTAACATAAGGGAATGTTACAGAAAAGGGACTTGTGGCTAACTAAAGAACTCTTACCCCTCATCTGAGTATCTTATTTACTCTGGAATAATCTCTACAATGCAATGGGATTTTTTTCAAAGAGAAAGTAAAAACATTTCTGTCATAAAAATTGCCTCATATGGCAGTTTCTCAAACAATTAAACATTGAATTACCATAGGATCTGGCAATTCCACTTCTGAGTATATACCCAAAAGAATTGAAAACAGATTCAAACAGATGCTTGTACACCGATGTTGATAGCAGCATTATTCACAACAGCCAAAATGTGTAAGCAACTCAACTGTTAATCTGTGGAAGAATGGATAGACAAAATGTGGAATATACATACATTAGAGTATTCTTCAGCCTTATAAAGGATGGAAATTCTGACACGCACTACAACATATATGATTCTTGAAGGCAATATGCTAAGTGAAATATACCAGTTACAAAGGGACAAATACTTCATGATTCCACTTATATGAGATATTGAGAATTGTCAAATTCATTGAGAGAGAAAGTAGAATGGTGGTTGCCAGGGGTTAAGAGAAAGGGGATTGGGTAGTTATTTAATGAGTACAGAGTTTCAGTCTTACAAAATTAAAAAATTCCTTGGATAGATGGTGATAATAGTTGCACAACAATGTGAATGTACTTGATGTCACTGAACTATACCCATAAAATTGGTTAAATGATTACAAATATTATGTAGATGTTTAAAATTACCTCATTTAAAATATTGGCAACTAATTTGTGGGAAAACAAAACAAACCAAATAATAATCCTGGGTCATAAGAGCTGAATCCAAGGTTTCTTTAAGGGTCTGATGCTTTCAAAATGAAGAGATAGGCTCCTTAAGGAAAAGAGGCATATTAAATGTATTACTGACAGGAGAGAAATTCTGTTTTGATTTGTCATTAAAGGAAACAAGTTTTCCCCTTAACAATTACACATCTAATGATTGTCAGAATTTTCCACAGGTTAGATTATACTTTTCATAATTCTAACATTTTTATCTCCTTCCACCTTACATACTTCATATCCTTGTTCTGTAGAACATTTTCATATGATTTCCGGTTTTACAAATTCATATCATCAAGCCTTTCTACACATCTATCGCTAGAAATACTACTTATGAAAGTATTGCAACTACATGACTATATCACACTGAACCTAAATGAAATCTCTCTCTTCTTAGCAGATTCTACTTAGCAGACTTGAACAGTGGTCATGGCTGTCCCAGAGTGACTCACCATGAGGCAGAGTGAGACAGAGGGGAGATCTTAGTGCAAAGAGATATGTATCTTAACCAATGGGAAAAAGGCAATCTAAGTTAAAAACAAACTAATTTTGAGGGAATATTACATAAAAAAGGAAAAAGAGAAAGGAAGCAAGGGAAATGGAAAAATGTGATTAGCAGAGCTGAAGATACATATAGAATAATGTTACTTGAATATTAATATTAATAGATTGATATAACTTAGGAACAAAGCTAATGGGGATTATACTGCTATAAGATCTTTGAATAGGGACAACTTATATTTGAAAGATGTAGAGTATGAAGACATAAAGAGATAGTTGTGTAGAAAAAAAAAATTTGGTAGAGCATTCATAATAATTTAGGTAGAAAAGATTTTGAAACAGAAGGCCAGAGCAATGAAGCAATGGTAATAGCATAGTTAATATATGAAATTGAATGGGTATTTGGCAAAAAGGGACTACCAGATTTAAGTGCAATAACGGTAAAACATGTCACAGGGAGGTGCTCAGAACAGGAAAAGAGAAGTGGAGTAAAAAGGTTGACTTGATAAGTGTATTTGCCATCTGTTAATATGACAGAGTATCATAAAGTAAAATTGTCCATAAATACTAATGAATTAACTTTTAAAAATACAACCTGTGACATCCAATAGAGTACAGATAGTTGAATGCTTGCCAATTTACAGATCAAGTAGAATTAACTGAATGCTTGAATATTCAAACTATCAACAAAGCATATAAGTCCTTTAAAAGAGAAATGTTACTCTGATTATTGTTTATAAATAGAGTGTTTTAATATTCTTTATTGACCAACATATTATGTTATGTTAAAGACACTAAGAATGAAGCTCTTAGAAAAAAGGTAAAAGGTAATGTCTATGATACTAAGGTGTGGGGATGCCTCAAATTATAAATTATCCCTCACTAGTGGAAAATAAATTCAAATGTTCATAAAACCATTTTTGAAAAGTTGGAGGAAAAGAAACTTGGACCAAAAATGTATAGTTTAAATTTTATCATTATTGAATTGGTAAGTAAGTATTTTTTCCTACTGTTTCTTATAATATGATAATTTTGTCATGAAAAGAACAGTTTTATATATATATATATATATATTTTGTTTTTCTTTTTTTGAGACAAAGTCTCACTCTGTTGCCTGGGCTAGAGTGCCGTGGCATCAGCCTAGCTCACAGCAACCTCAAACTCCTGGGGCTCAAGTGATCCTCCTGCCTCAGCCTCCCAGGTAGCTGGGACTATATGCACGCGCTACCATACCCTGCTAATTTTTTCTATTTTTAGTTGCTTGGCTAATTTCTTTCTATTTATAGTAGAGATTGGGTCTCGCTCTTGCTCAGGCTGGTCTCGAACTCCTGACCTCGAGCGATCCTCCCACTTCGGCCTCCCAGAGTGCTAGGATTACAGGAGTGAGCCAACGCGCCTGGCCAGTTATATTTTTAATTACAGGAGTGGCAGAGGACATTCATAGGTGACCATAGAGCTAAAAAAACAATTTTAGAGATTTCAAGGGTACGATTTACTCCTGCTCTTAGCAAGCTGGACCATTTTCTCCAAAATCTGAGGCAATATTGGCTATAAGGAAACTAAAATACAAACACCCCACTGTTGCTATGGAGATGAGAGACAACCTCTACTTCTAGGGAATCTCCATTTATCCTTTCACTAGATCTTGTTCCAAACTTTTATCTCTATCATTAGATCCTTGAAACTTCACGCCTTCAAACTACACAATGGGTAAATAGATGAGATGATCCAGTGGTTTTCTTTTCTTAAGAAGCAGACAATAACTAAAATTATCTTGGTTAAGATATTGCAAATGGTCAGTTACTGAATTGCTTTAGCTCAGAGTTGAATTATGCACAGCCTACGCTCATGAAGAAAAAGATAGAAATCATTTGAGATTATATCGAAAGTTATATATCCTCATGACTTTGGCACAATAATGTTTCATTGACTTTTAGGTAGTTTCTGTTGAGAATCTTGGATGTTAAATGATAAAGGGATTTAAATGGTAAAGGATGCATTATTTTAGCATGCCTATGCCAAGTCAGAATGATTTCAATATTTTGAATACTACTTAAGATTTCTGATTTAGTTCATGGAGATCATGGTTATTATAAACTGAACTTGAACATTAACCACGAGTATAGATATTTTTCTATCCTTCCTTTTATTATAAAAGTTTAACAGACACTGATTTAATAGGAAATTTGCATATGTAATTTTTGTTTTTTGAGTTAATAAATTGGATTAAAAATAAGCTTAAAATTATTTCTCTACAACAAAAACAATAGTTATGGCTATAGTCATCTAATAGAGTAAATATCAGATTTTAAATATAAAGTTTTAAGAAGTGTAAATGAAAAACTAAACATCTGTATTTCATTTCTCAATAATATGATTTGAGTATTATACATATAATTGTGTGTAAAAATCTCTCTGAAAAGTTAGAGTATTTGAGAATCTGATTATATAATTAATTATTAACCACAATCTTTTTTCAACAATAACTTTGATTATTTTTATTAGCAACCATATGGGCTTCCACTGTTCTAATATATCAGGTAGCAATTTAAAGTACTTTTATTGAATTTAGGAATTAAATATTTCTTAATAATATATAGATTCATAATGATATCAAAGAGTCATACAAAAATATGACAGTAATTAATATTGCAGGTTCTATGCATTTCGTTAAACAATTTAACACATCAGTAATTGTTGAATTTATATTATTGCATCTGTTCTGTGGAAAAAAATAATCCTAAAAAGGATATATTACATTAATAAAGAAAATGAAATTAAATGTAAGACTAGTAGGATAAAGTAAATTTTGAAAATGATAAATATCAAATGCATGAAGTTTTTTCTTTCATTTCTTTCCCTCTTTATTGTTCTTCCTTCTTCATTCTTTCTTTTGTTCTTTCACTCTTTTGTCTGTCCTTCCTTTCATTTTTTCTTATTTTCACTCCTTCTTTCTTTCTTTCCTGATCATTGCTATCACCCGAGTTAAAGAAAGGAGATATGATTTTTTCTTGCTGATTTTTCTGAGTTCTAAATAGATTCTGGTTATCAGCCCTCTGTCGGATTTGTAGCACGCAAAAATTTTCTCCCATTCTGTGGGTTGCCTGTTTGCTCTTGTGACAGTTTCTTTGGCTGTGCAGAAG
>CAUYSK010011538.1:0-14019 GCA_963575035.1 Avahi laniger | reverse complement strand
TCCCAGCTACTTGGGAGGCTGAGACAGTAGGATTGCTGAAGCCCAGGAGTTTGAGGTTGCTGTGAGCTAGGCTGATGCCACGGCACTCGCCCCAGGCAAGAGAGTGAGACTCTGTCTCAAAAAAAAAAAAAAAAAAAATTCAGTTGAAAGTCTGCAAGATTAAGTTGAAAACATCTTCTGGAAAATAAGACAAATGACAAGTTAGAAAATAAGAGAAGTTGGGTGTGGTGGCTCACACCTGTAATCCCAGCATTTTGGGAGGCTGAAGCAGGAGGATGACTTGAGACCAGAAGTTCGAGACCAGCCTGAGCAACATAGTAACCCTGTTACTACAAAATAATTTTAAAAAATTAGCCAGGTGTGGTGCATTCACCATGCCTGTAACACCAGAAACTTGGGAGGCTGGGCCAGGAGGATCACTTGAGCCTAGGAGTTCAAGGTTATAGTGAGCTGTGATCATGTCACTGTACTCCTGCCTGGGCAACATAGTGAGACCTTGTCTCTTGAAAGGGAAAGAAGGAAGGAAGGAAGGAAGGAAGGAAGGAAGGAAGGAAGGAAGGAAGGGAGAAAATAAAAGAGAAAAGATATGAAATGGGAGGTTCAATCATAAGATCTAAACTCTTACAGGAGTCCCAGAAAGTGAGAGCAGAGAATGGAGGGAAGAGATTTTTCAAAGAGATGATATAAGATTTTCTAGAACACAAGGATGAGTCTCTTGAAAGCACCCATGAATCACAGAAAAAAATCGTATAAGGTCCATAGCAAGGGACATTATCATGAAACTCAGAACATCAAACAAAAAATCTAAAAACACGGGAGAGAGAAGATTGCATACAAAGGACAAGTCCTGAGAATAGCATCAGACGTTTTAACAGCAACACCGAGAAGACAACTGAGCAATGCCTTTAAAATCCTCAAGAGAAATTTATTTGCATCCTGGAATTTCATACTTAGCCAAACTATTCATCAAGTAGGTACAATAAAGAGTAAGTAAAAGATAAAATAAACACAGATACAGACATGCAAAGATTCACAAAATTTACCTCCTGCGTACATTTCTTAGGAAGTTAGTGGAGAATGTGCTATATATAAACAAGGAAGTTAGCCAAGAAATAGGAAGCTCTTGAATCCAGAACACAGTGGAGTCAACTAATAAGAGAGGAGATGAAAATCCTCAGCAAGATGGGGAAGGACAGTTCTAGAATGACAGCTGGAAAGACCTAGAGAGCAAAGAGCCCATCCAGGTGGGAACAGGAAACTCTAAGGGACATGTCTCCAGGAAAAAAGGGAAAAAAATTGATAAGTTACCTGAGGAGGTTGGCAGAATTGAGAGCAGTCTTAGGTCTTGTTGGAGAGTTTGCAGAGGAGTCATGGTAGGTACGTACAAAACTAAGTAAGCAACAAATAAACAGAGGACTGAACTCTAATATTTTTCTTTGCCCAAAAAATTCCTTTCTTAGGGGCCCCGTTGAGTCACAGACATGATAAAATGATACAAATGATAAACTCTCAGTAAAACAGGTTCTATGATGTGGTTTACTTCCCAAACTAATTCCAGTATAGCATCGCATAAAAGATAGAAGATCCTTATCTTAACCCAAGCATTCCTTTCCGCCGAATCCTACTCTTTTGGACAAAGCCTAACTCTTTCAGCCAATTGTCAACTAAAGAATCCATAAACCCACCTATGACTTGTAAGCCCCTGCTTTGAGATGTTCCACCTTTTGGGGCCAAACTAATGTATGCCTTCCATGTATTGATTTATGACTTTATCTGCAATCTCTGTCTCCCCAAGATGCATAAAACCAAACTGTAACCCAGCCACAGTGAGTCCATTTGCTCAAGGCTTCTTGGGCATGGCTCCAGGACATGGTCCTCAAATTTGGCTCAGAATAAACCTCCTTAAATTATTTTACAGAGTTTGTCTTCTTTTCCATTGACACAAACAAAAATTACTAACTTCAGGAAAAATAAGTTCTGTGGATTTCACTTCTGAAACAGCTCTTAGGTGCTTCCTTTCCATTCCTCCTGCCTTCCCAAGGCCAACAGCCCGCACTCAGGCAGGATGTCAGATTCTTCTCAGGAGACCTGAACAAGCTCATAAAGAAAGACAAACAAAATCTGACGTCTGGGTGTCCCCAGACTCAAGGGCAGGCCTGCCATATGAAGCTTGTGGGTAGCCCAGCCCTGCCCGGGCACACGGGGCCTTCAGTCAGCATCTGAGATTCTTTCTTAAACGTGAACAGGCAGTGAAGCATCATCAGACACTTGTGAAAATCCTCCAACATCAGAGACCAGCTTCCAAACAGAGAAACTTCAAAAAATAACAGAGAAATTAGAGACAGTGCAAGGAACAGAAGAAAACAGCACCAACAACAAAAACTATGACTAACATTCTTAATGAAAAGTTGCATCCAGACACAAGGAAGCTTTGAAGAAGGAACAGAGAAGAAAAATAAGCTCTTGGCAATTAAAAAACAAAGAGTAATAGTAAATTAAACCAAGAGTGGAATATAAAATAGAAGGAATTTATAAGGAAAAAAAATTTTAAAGATATGGAACATGGGGAAAAAGCATAGCAACAAAAATTAGAGCTCCACTCTAGGGATTTCAACATCCTACTCAAGAGAATTCCAGAAAGTGAGGACACAGAAAATGGAGAGGAAATTGTCAAGGAATTTGCACATAAAAATTTACCAGAGTGGAAGGATGTGGTTTCTAGAATCAAAGGGCTCACCCAGTGCCCAGCATAATGACTGAAAAAAAGAATAGAGAGGGAAATGAAGAGATCCGAGGAGCTCCCACGATGACAAAGCAGGTCACAAGGGACTGGGAATCAGAAGGGCTCCAGGTCACATCCAGCAACTCTGGGAGTCAGAAGACGATGGGCCAACAGCAAAAGTATTTTCTCCCTGGATATCTATGGAAGCTACCAATCCAGTGCGGGGAGAGAGGAGAGATGTTTCCAGATGTGAAAGGACTGACAATTTTGCTTCCCACGCCTCTTTCTTAGGGAACAAACAAAGAGAAAGAAAAGAGATTCCAGGTATGGGGAACTTCACATAGAAGGACAGTGAAGGTGCATCTCAGGAGGAAGACGGGTGTCCTATGAGGACAGGTGAGTATCAGCCCAGCAAGCAACGAGTCCAGAAAAAAACCAGAGAACAGAGGGAGAAAGGGAACAATGTGTTCGACTGAATGGAGATGATTATTGACAGGCGAGCAGCAGAGACGTGGAACCATAGAAGAAATAGACACAACACATCAGGCAGATCACAAAGGGGGTTACTAATTCCAGAAAAAAGGAGGCTTGTATAACAAGGGAACACATAGTGATAATGCAGGACGGAGCTGAGCAATGCTTCGGCTCAATGAACAATTGGAATAATGATGTCGAGAGGATGGACAGAGAGGAAGCAGGAGGGAGATACTTTATTTACCGTGGCAGGAAGTGAAAAGCTAAATCAAAACAACACTGTAGGCCAGGCGCGGTGGCTCACGCCTGTAATCCTAGCACTCTGGGAGGCCGAGGCGGGCGGATTGTTTGAGCTCAGGAGTTCGAGACCAGCCTGAGTAAGAGCGAGACCCCGTCTCTACTAAAAATAGAAAGAAATTAATTGGACAACTAAAAATATATAGAAAAAATTAGCCGGGCATGGTGGCACGTGCCTGTAGTCCCAGCTACTCAGGAGGCTGAGGCAGGAGGATCGCTTGAGCCCAGGAGTGTGAGGTTGCCGTGAGCTAGGATGATGCCACGGCACTCTAGCCCAGGCAAAAAGAGTAAGACTCTGTCTAAAAAAAAAAACAAAAAAAAAAAACACCAGCACTGTAGAAGAATGTATTGAGAAAAATGGAACAAAGTACTAGAGGAACCACCCTGAAGATTTAAAGGGTAATTAGAGCCCAGAGGAGAGACTGGGCTTGGAGAAAGGTAGACCAGAGGTTGCGGCTTTGCATTCTAACCTCTTAGTAAAAGTTAACCTTAATGACCTGTTGGTATTATTCCGAATTCCCCAAGCACAGTTTCTTTTTATTTCATCCTTGTATATCCATCGTGGCCTGGCACATGGTAAGGTCTCAAACGTGCGCTAATGGAAGGAGCAGAGGGAGAGATCCGAGGGCCTGGGGGTGTTGAGGAGGGCTTCCTGGGGGAGAGGAAGACACGAGCGAGGCCTAGAAGTCCGCACAGGGTGTGGGTGAGCAGAAAGAAGGACCCCAGATTTCCGGAGTAGGAAACAGCAGAAAAGAGGATGCTCAAAGACAGAGTGAGTTAATTTGTTGTATTAGTCAATCGTTCTGGGAGTTTCTGAACTCTAAAAGAAAGTCCACAGAGAAAGCCTCAAAGGAATGGGGAAGGAAAAGCAGAATGCCAGTCACCTAGGCAGATGGGGCCCTTCCCATCTGTGCATAACTCTGCGACAGTCACAGTCCCCTGTCAAGGGACCACATGGCATCTCCCAACCTTCGTTCATTACTTCTTCCCGAGCAGGAGTGCACAACCCTCTGCACAGCAGAGTGACCCGAGAGCTTTTGCCAAATATTCCTGTCTTGATCCCATCCCCAGAGAGGCTGGCTCGGCTGGTCTGGGAAGAGCCCCGAGCCCCAGGGCTGGGGTAGGGTGAGGTGAGGGAGACGCTCACTCTCAGGGGCCTGCAGGCGCAAGATCAGAGGCTGCCTTTATTTAAAAGTTTAATATTTTGTTCATCATGGATTTTTTAAATTAAATTTTATTTTGAAAACTATGACATTAAAATACTGTTTATCTTGCTTACTGAGTTTGGGACACCCCTTAAATTTTGCAGCCCGGATGAGTAAGGCAGTCTCTAGCGCCCACCCTGGTAAGCATCCACATTTGTGCTTGAAGCCCTAGTAGTGCCTGAACCATGGGGCGCAGTCACGGCTGCAAAGCCCCCTGGGATGCAGAGCAGAGGTTCGCACAACCTCACACTGCGCAGCTGGAGAGCCAGGATGAGCCATAGGCCAGGGCAGCCCGGGCTTCTGGAGACTTTCCAGAGAAGAGCCAGCACCAACCTGACTGTGGTGGGTCCCTCTGCTTCCTGGGGACAGCCTCGAGATGAGCACAGTGACTCTGCTGGCCCTGAGCTGTGCTGGGAAACCACCATGGAAGGAAAAAGACATCTGCACCACCTTCTTTTTCTGGATAAGTCACCCAAATAGTCCCCTGACACAGAACCCTTCAATTTTCTGAGGGAGTAAATTAAATGCCTGCTCATTGCTTGAATAGCTAATGCTCATTACAGTTCACGTGGTGCGAGGAGAAGTTTGCGACCCAGTGGAGCCGCATTGTGTGCGATAGCTAATTATCACTTACCACGTGCAAGAGGCTGCACTGGGGCTTTGGGAGGTTCTCTCCTCGGGTTCTGGTGCTGCCTCACGAGGCAGACACCACTGCGGTCCTCATTTTACAGATGAGGAAACTAATGCCCAGAGAGGCTGGGTGACTCGCTAGAGGTCACACAGCTGGCAGAGGGCAGAGCTGGAACTGGCATCCTGTCATCCTGACACCCATCACTGTAAGATCTCCGTAATCATCTGACTACAGAACAGACCAGAGTCAGGAAGCCAGGGTCCTGGGATGGAGTCCTGCATGAGCCTGTGCAGACATGCCCTCCCACCCCTGTCTCCTTATTTGAACAGAGGGGCTTGGCCACTCTGGCCCTGACATGCAAGGATCTTGTGACTGGGACCACCTGGGCTGGGGTTTCTAGCAGTCGCATGCCCTGCTGTTGTTTGTCCTGAAAATTCAGGAGCCACAGAGGAGAGTAACCTACAGGCATCAGGTTTGGCCCCAAAGTCTGAAGGAATGGAGAGTGATGATATTCCAGGCTAGGGTCTTGGAAACCACCATGGTCACCTTCTTTAGGACCACCTGGTCAGCGGGCCCCCTCCCCTTTCCCCAAGCCTCCCTGCTCATCAGGTAGAGAAAGGGCAGGGGCAGACCCAGTTTTAGTAGGGAAAGGCAGAAGGAGGTCTTGGAGAGCCCAGCTGGGGAGTCAGAGAGCACAGGCTTACCCAGAGGGCCTGGATGGAGGGGCCAGAAGGGGATGGAGCCCCAGTAATCCCCCAAGTGCTCAGGAGAGGTGCCCCCGGGAAATGCTGGGTCTGGGGCTCACTCTGAGGCAGGAGGGAAAAGGGGGAAAAAGGCTGCCTGGGGTCCCCAGTCTGAAAGGAAAATGGCACTCCTAGCCTGGGGGCAGGTAGGAAGGAGGCTAGGAAGCAGAGGGGCAGCAAGGCCTCCTACAGGGGAGACGGGGCAGTCTCAGAAGCTCAGGTCCAACAGTCACTGGGCCTGAGGAGCCAGGAGGTCCCAGCTGCTGAGCGTGTGTCCAAGAGGAGGCTCCCTCCAGGAGACGGAGTGGATCACCATGGTCCCCCAAGCATGAGGGTGTCCTGCAAGCTGTGGCCTCCTGGGAAGCCCCAGCTGGGGCTGAGCCACCAGAAATATCAGTATCTAGTGACCAGTGGCTCTTCCTAGGATGCTTCCTTCTTCCATGGTGGCCAGGTGTGAGATCAGTAGCTTAGACTGGGACCCTATACTTTGCTGGATCAAGGGAAGAGGACACTGAGCCTGCCAATGGCTCCTGGGTCTCACTACAATGCCACTGTCCCTCCCTTGCTATGGGAACACATGGTGGCCACCATGTTCCTCCTACTTTTCCTCTCTTGGCTGGAAATCAAGATGCCTTCCCTCTGTCACCCACTAGTGCATTGCCTTGCCAGGAAACCATGTGGTCACCAAACAAGGGGATTGCCATTAATCATCACAAAGAGTCTTGGTGTATCAGAAAGCTGTGATTCTGTGGGGCTTTTTGGTAACCTGGGGACCCCATGTCCCCTCACCCACTATACAGTGGTACAGAAACACTTGACTATCATGCAACATCTCAGGACCCCCGTCACAGGTGACACCAGAGATTTGGGAAATGACTGGCCCTGTGGAAATGGACATACTGAGCAGGTCCCTTTGTAACCTCTGACAAGGGCAAGGTCCCCGCCCCGTGCCCAGCCTCCCTTGTCCCTCCTTCCTGTCTCCTTCCTCCCAGAGTCTCTCGGGCCCCAATTACTCAGAGCTGCAGGAGGCCTGCCAGGGAAGAAATTAGAGCTACACATCAGCTATTCTATATTTACCACCTGATGGCTGAGGAGGATCTATCTTCTGCACAATTAAATGAAAAGAGTTTTAATATCGGCCGGCAAAGGACTCTAGCAACAATGGGGAATTAGGTTAGAGCCGGCAATTGGATTAGCACCGAGCTGCAAGTGAAATGAGGGCTCAGACACGGGAGGGTCATACTTCTCCTGGTGACAGGCCTTTCCTTGGCCGGGGGCGGGGAGGGTCTGGGGTGGTGAGAGCCAGGCTGGGTTCCTGAAGCAGGTGCGACTCCCATCCCTGAGGACCAAAGGCTGGGAGGGGCAACCCTTCCCAGAATCCTCTGTGGGAGAGGATGTCCTGGCGCTCCACAGCCAGCGGCTACTGCATCCCTCTGAGAAGTCATCCTCGTCAGGGTCCCTCATTGCCCCCTGCCCGGTGCAGGCCCGCCTCACCCCTCGCCAGGGCTGCTACCACCTCTCCTCTCTCTCACCGTCCAATCCTGCCTGCAAACATGCACAAATCAGTGCTCCCCGAAGTGAAGCAGAGGGGCGCAGGGGCTTGTGGGTTCCCAGGCAACAGTCACTGAGGGAGCAGCAAAGATGCCACAGTTGTGGAAGGCACAGGCAAATAATTGTCCCTTCCTGATTTTTTTTCAATGTTGCATGGCGTTACTTTTTTTTAGATGTATTAAGTGTGACATGCGTGAATGCACCCTAGCGTTGCTAGGTATTTGTTTGGGGACAAATCCCAGCCTTGCCTAGGGAGAGATGGTACACGCATGTCATGTTGTTCCTGGCTGCCATCTACCTTTGCTGGTCCTCCCTGCTGCCCTGACATAGCAAACCCAAATCCGTGGCTAGAAACTAGGGCAAGTCATCCCCGTCAGCTTCCTGGAGGTGGGTGTCCTGTCTCTCATTCCAAACGGAGCCCCGGGAGGCACCGAGTCCAGTCCTGCCTCCTGAAAGCAGGCAAGCTCCTGTCCTGCTTGTGTAGATCTCCAGAAGGGAAGACTCCACAGCCAACTGGATCTCCTCGGGTCACATTCCTCCTTCTCACTGACAGCAAGTTCTTCCTTCCTCTTACCTAAGTCTGTCTGGGAGGAGTCCAAGTTTGCTGGTATTAATATTACCTCAAGACAAGACAGAAACCAGCTGGTGATTACCAGAGAACAGCAGTCCTCTTCCCCCAACTTCCAAGTCTAACAGCCAAGAGTGTGGATTGGGGACCCTCGATTGTTATCCCCATTGCAGAGGCTAAAACTGAGGCTCAGGCAGTCAAATGGCCACCAGAGAATGACGTATGGAGTGAGATTGTGCTGGGACAACCTGGTCCCAAGATCAATGCGTGAAAAGCACAAGCCTTACTTACAGTCAGTCCCCTTCATGCCTGTGCTGCGCTGACCTGGGGTTGGAGTGTCAGGAACAAGCTAACAAGTTGGCCTGTTATTGTTTCATGGATGCCAGCCAGAGATACAAGACTCCTGGGTCAGAGGCAAAGGACGTTATTACTCACAGTGAAAGCAGCTGTCAGAGCTTCATAGAATTGCTTTGGTTCTCCCATGCCACTCACGCCCAACAAAGGCAATGCGAAGGCCCATGGTGGGTGGGGCCTTCAGTGGGTTGCATTACCGGACAGTAACACTGAGCGTGGGAGAACTTGCCACTTCCATAGCATGTGGAAAGAAGCCTGCCCTCAATGTTATTGCGTCTCTCAAGGCTGCTCATGGCAAACACAACCCTGAGAAATAGCCCAGGAGAAGAGTGGCCAGGGCCTTGCATTCTTGGCATACCTAGCACGAATGTTCAGGGATGCTCATTGGCCATGGTGAATTGTCTCTCTCAACGTGGGAAAGATATAGGAGAAGGGAAGGGCACTGTTCCTGCCCTCAGGGTGCTCCAGGCACCATACTCATAGGAGCTGCCTTGTACATGTGCGGTGGGTGTCTCCTTGGAGTTCCACATTTTCACTACAGAAGCAACACCATGAATATGGCTGGGTTCCTGGGTATTCCACAGTAAAAGCAAGTATCTAAAAAGAATTGGTGCAGAATTAGGCCAATTTAGCAGGCCTGCACCCTACTGAAACACTGGAGAAATGTATCTAAAAGCCAAGAATATGACTGTACTCCTAGCATTCATGGTACTTTGTGAGTGTAACAGTTAGCATGTGATAGGTTCGCTGCAGTAACAAATAGCCCCCAAATCCCAGTGCTTTAAATCTCACACAGTGTTTTCTTATTCATGCTACATGCCCATCATGGGTTCGTGGGGCTCTGCTGCAGGTCCCAGATGGATGGTTCAGCCAATATCTATACTGTTGCCAGTACCTGAGGTTAAAGAAAAAGAAAATGTGCATATATCGATTCTTAACACTTCTGCCTAGAAGTGACACTCATCATTTCTATTATAGTCCACTGGCCGAGGTAAGTCCTGTGCCATAAATAACTTCAGGTGGCATGGAAGTGCTGCCCTACACTATGCACAGAAAGAGAGGGAGCCAGAGAATGGGATCCAGCACTTAAGACATCCAGCAAGGGTGTTCACATTCTCCCTACTCAATAAAGAAACCAGAATATCAAATCAAAGATGAGACATTGTATGTGTGGTTTTGGAGAGAAAAAAAAAGAGAGAGAGAGACAAAATGGAGCTCTAATCAGCAGACTGCTGTTAAAAGAAGCAGCCTTGGCCACACATCAAGGGTGCTGAATGATCATTCAGTGTCTGGTTACTAAAAAAAGAAAGAAAAAAAGTGTCGAATGACTATGCACATGTTCTAAGTTGTCTCAAAATATTTAAGGTGTCTATGTGTCATTGCTTATGACTGTCCACTCGGATTGACTTTTTTGGTTATCTAAGTATCCACTAGTCTTTCAGGGCTTATCTTCCCCAGACTAAACTCTCTCTGGACCCCAAAAAAGAGTTAAGTCATTGTTTACCAAAGGGTTCAAATAAGTATTCCCAAAGTCACTCCAAATTGGGGGGCAAGACTTTGGAGGGTGGCTATGTGGCTGCTCCTCTGCCCTGAGCCTTTCCCTGGGGTCTCCTGTTCAAGCCTTTCCTCCATCTGACGTCATCACTCTTCCTTCTCACCGGCTGTGCGACCTTTGCCACGTCACATAACCCCTCTGGGCTCAACTTTCTCATATGTAAAATGCAGGTGCTAATAGTGGCTGGGGTGTTTGTGAGGATTAATGAAGATGACACATGCAACATGCTTAGAACACACAGTCTGTCACCAGTGTCTGGAATAGACAAGGACTCACTATTTTTATAATTATTCCATGGACACACATCCCTTCCCCTCAAGATTAGGAAGTTCAGCACCCCCTACATCCTAGAGTTTCGTAAGCTGTGCTGTCTCGGGCACGTGCTCTGTTTATGAAGTCTTCCTCTTTGTAGACCTGCTGGCTCTGCATGGGAAGAAGGCATCTCTGTCCCTTCAGTGTCTGCAAGGAAGACAGTGGTTGGTCTCTGTACCAGCAATCTTGTGCCTGGTTTTCTCCTACATTCTTAAAAGCAGCTACAACTCACCAAGAAGACCCCGTCTAGTTCCTACAAAGAATATCGACTTCTTCAGGTGTCCCAGTTTTGACCCTGATCCCTGGGGAACAGCAAACCAGGACTGTGGCCCTAAAGGTGCATCTGTCCCTTTCCTGGCCGAGCACCCAGACAGCCCGGGCTCCGTGTGAACCGAAAGTGCTCACGCCTAAGACAAAGGGTGGTGCCGTATCCCAACAGCAGCCGCCGTAACACATACCACAGACGGGCGGCTTAAACAACACACGTTCGTTTTCTCGCAATTCTGGAGGCTGGAAGTTCAAGATCAAGGTATCTGCAGGCTCCTTTCTTCTGAGACCTCTCTCCTTGGCTTGCAGACAGATGTTTTCTCCCTGCGTGTTCACACAGTCTTCCTTCTTTGTCCGTCTGCATCCAAATCTCCTCTTCTCCTAAGGACACCAGTCATACTGGATTAGAGCCACTCTAATGACCTCGTTTTGATTTAATTACGTCTTTAAATGTGCTATGTCTGAATAGTCACCTTCTGAACCACTGGGGGTGAGGACTTCTGCATATGAATTTGGAGGGGGACACAACGAAGCCCGTAACATCTTCCAGAGTCCTTTCCACCCCAGGAGCAGGGGTGGGCGGCAAGTTTCAACCGATCTCACGGTCTACAGTGTGAGCTGCCCTCCGCCAGCGCTGCTGACAGTTAGCCCACCTCTCCCGGCTCCTCGGCTGCCTCCAACGATTCCATTCCTCCCAGCCCTGCCCCTGCCCCCACATTCTCCTCGATTCCATTCATCTCCCACAGCCTAGGGTCCCTACAGGAGAGCTGACACCCCGCGTGGGCCCCGCAGAGGGTGTAGACAGGCTAGGCCAGGCCGACTCTGAGAGGCCGGGGGCTGGGGCAGGATGAGAGGGTCTTGTGGTGATGCTGAGGGAGCCCCAGGCCGCCCAGGCTCTGGGAGCAATGTTGGGGTGCTGGGAGCAGAAAGAAGCCTGGGAGACGTCCCGTTCTGCTGGATCTATTTGTCCTCCCTGTCCCCACCCCCTGCCCACACGAGCCCTGGCCCAGTCCTCCTCAGTGGGAGAGGATGGCTCACAGATGTTCCAGATGTTCCCAAGGGCTCGCCCGCCTCCAAGTCCTGAAGAGGGCCAAAGGGTGGCCTTGTAAATTCCTGGTAGAGAAGGACCATGGCTCACCATGGAAGTTTGTGACGTTTCCTCTGTGCCTCGTCCCACTTCCGTCTCGAATCCTTTTTGTCTGTGTGTCTGCCTGTTTATTGCCTTGACAGTCTGCCCATCTGGCTACGGGGTCTCCCAGCTGCAAGAGGCTCATAACGGGTAGTAAGACGTCTAAGTTGGAGACTGGCCAAGCCTCTTTTTTTCATATTTTTGTTAGTTTTGGTCAGTGTAACCACAGTGCCTGGAGCAGTACCTGGTACATAGTACAACATAGGTTCGGTAAACATTTTTGAATAAATGAATGAATAAATGGATAACAAGGACAAGCCAACCTTGTCCTGGGCCCCTGGTGTGCTGTGTAGGGCAGAGGAGGGGTGTCAGGAGGCCCCTCTGCAAACACACGCAGACAAGGAGTCTGGGAGGGAGCTTAGGAACAGCAGGCGGCAGCCTGGCCCCTAAGGCCTGGGCCCCGAGGCCAGGAGAATAGAAATGGCGAGAAAGCAAAGAAAGCACAGACTGGCGTGCGCACCCTGTCGTTGGAGTATTCGAGATTAGTTGGACACCAGGAATCCAGGCTGCTGCCTGGAGGAAACGCAGCGGAGGCCCTGAGAGAGCAGATACCTTCAGGCTCCATGTTGGCACAGAACTCTGACCCCAGACCTGGGCCTGGGCAGGCCGCTTGCCTTCCCTGGGCCTCAGTTTCCTCATCTATATCATGTCAGGAAGAGGTACCACCTTGAATTTCATGGCAGCCCCTCTAGTCCTGAAGATCAGCTTTCTTGAGCCTTGGGAGAGTCTGTCCCAGAAGGGTGGACTGTGTCCTCGCCAGAGCTGCTCTGAGCGAGCTGTCGGCCGTCAGAGGGGGACGGAGCAGCGGGGCAGCGGGGAGCCCTGTGGAGGCACGCAGAGGCCTCAGTGGGAACCGCCTCTGCCCTGACTCCCACGCCTCCGCCCAGCCCCACAGGCCTGCAGCTCTGAGTCTGGTGGCCCCTGGGGTGCTGAAGGAGCCGGATGAAGGCTTAGCAGGGTCAGGGGTCATGGCATCCTCCAGGGGACCCAGCCTAGAGGCAGGGGCTCTGGAAAACACACGGCTAGCTGTAGTAGGGCCTCAGGCTAGAACGAAGGAGGCCTGGGCTCAGCCCCTGCCCAGACTCTGATTCTCTGTGTGACTATGGACGAGTGACTCTCCCTCTCTGAGTCCCAATGTCCTAATTTACCAAGGCTGCGTCTGGACTCTGCTGAGACAGGGGCAGGAAGGAAGCAAGATGAAGCAGACAGTCCCAGCCCTTCAGGAGGTCTTGCTGTGACTGAAGTCTGGGGAAGGTGGAGGAAGTGACACACACAGGAAAAGACGAATATGGCAAAATCTGTAAAATGGGCTTACCAATCTCTGCCCTGCCTTCCTGTCTCTTTGTGAGGAGCCAAACTTGAAACCCAGGATTTGTGTGTCACTTGACAGTACATAGTGTCCCCAGTTGATCGTCTGGTGTGATCTGCAACTTGGCCCACAGGCTGTAAGAACAAGGGACCTACACCGACCGTCCCCTCCTTCTGGTGGTCTCCCCTCTCCTGTGGGCAGCCCTGGCTCCCAGCCTTCCCCGTCACACCCTTGCTGCCTGTGCCGCCTCCCCCCAGGCCGAGAGCCCTGAGGGCCGGGTGGCGTCTCTTCACGGCTCCGTTTACTGTGTCTAGCACAGGGCCTGCCCCAGGAGCGCCCGAGCACGCGTGTATCGGGCAGTGGTGGAGCCAGGCCCTGCATCAGAGCTGGAACCCGCCACAGCTAAGTGGGGGCATCAGAGAGAGATTTCTTTAGATGACTCTGGTTTCCAAGAAGTTGCTATGGAAGCTTCAGGGAAGTCATGGGAGAAATCAGAATTCTGGGCCTCTTCACACCTGTTTTAATTCAATTTCAATTCATTTCCACAAACATTTTTCTAGTGCCTACTGTGTGTAGACACTACTGAACAAACTAAACAAACAAAAACCCACACTTAGGGAACTTACGTTTTAATAGAGAGAGATAAATGATAAAAATAAGAGAAATAAATAAGTTATGTGATATTTTAGTAATAGGTGCCATGGAGAAAAATACAAAGTGAGGAAGTGACATAAGCCATGCTGGCATCTGCAGCTAAGGGTGTCATTTGATCAGGGGGCCTCACTGAGGTGAAGGAGTGAGCCAGGCAGGTGTCTGAGGAGATAACAAGTGCAAAGGCCCTG